>JARYGA010009337.1:0-101322 GCA_030545235.1 Helianthus tuberosus | reverse complement strand
AAACACCATCCTTTTATACAACACTTGAATCACTTGGGAACTCTTATTGTGGGATAAAGGTCACCTAACCACATTTGAGTGAACTTGTATATTCGAGGTGGGTTTACCATGTTTGTGGGATAAAGGTCACCTAACTACTTATGTGAATAAACTCACACGTGTGTGTAAGTTGGACGACTTGATTTGGAAACCATGAACTTGGGGTCACCGAAGCATGGGGAACAAAGGTGTTGATGGGATTAAACATGCGAACTAAACATAAAGATGTTTAACCGATCCCATATGGCTAGAAGTTGCAAAGGGTTGCAATTGTCAAACGTTGACTACCATGTTAATTTAAATAGAGGGATAAAGGTCACCTAACCAATATTTAAATGTAACGTTGGATTCTAGATTTTAATTATTAATTGTCTATGAGACATAAAAGGATATTAATGATTAAAATATAATAATATCGAAAATACTAAAATTGAACCTTGTTAAATTTTGTAGATGGCCGCTAACAATATTACCCAAACCGTCCGTAACCTATCACTAAAAATAATCCTTGAAAAGGATCGTCTCAATCATAACACTTCATGGGTTAATATCGAAACTTAAGAATCGTTCTCAAGTAAGAAAAGATATCCTATGTGTTGAACGATCCTGATCCCGATGAACATCTTATGGAAGATAAGGATGCCTATAACGATTGGATTAAGTATATCGAGGATACTATGCAAGCCTCTTGCCTCATGTTAGGAATTAAGATTCCCGAGATTCAAAAGGATTTTGAACATCATGGGCATACGACATGATTACCCAATTGTAGGAAATGTTTCTAAGGGTAGAACGCTTCGAAACGGTTCGTGCGCTTCATGCATGTCGAATGGAGGAAACCCAATCGGTCTCATCTTATGTCCTTAACATGAAAAACCACATTGATCACCTCGAAAGGCTCAATATGGATAAGAGGGCTTTATCCATTCTAACGATCAATGAGGATGGAAACAAGAAAGGGCATCACCCCGACACCCAAGCAAATGTTGCAAATGGAAACGGGCACATCAAAGGGAAAAGAAAAGAAAGACTAAAGCGGAACCACCGAAACCAAATGAAGAGAAGGCAAAGGTTGCCACGAACGATCCATACTTTGAGTATGGTGAGATAGGGCATTTGAAAAGGAATTGTCCAACCTATCTCAAAGAGTTGAAAAACAAAAGATGCTAGGCAAACCTCAGGTACAATCTTTATGATACATATTGACTTTAATGTCATTTCTTCAAACACATGGGGATTAGATACCAGATGTGGAACTCATGTTTGCAATTTGTTGCAAAAGGTTCAAAAGAAATAAGCATTACATGAAAGGAGACTATGTTTTGAAACTTCCAAATGGTTTGGAAATTGTTTTAAACATGTTATGTATGCTCCTAGTTTGACTAGGAACATTATTTAAGTTTCCCTTATAAGACAATATGGTTTTGTTTTAAAGTTTGTAAACAATGACATTTATATTTCGATGAATGACATGTTTTACTTTAAAGCTATGCTTTCAAATGGTATTTATGAATTGGTTCATGATAATATGTCATTTGATAGTTCAATGTACCAAGCAATCACCAAGAAACTCAAAATGGATTTGAGTGAGACCTATCTTTGGCATTATCACCTTGGTCATATAAACAAAGTCGCATGTAAACACTTCGAAAGAATGGTCTTTTGGAGACAAATGAAGTTGATTCATTTGATACATGTGAGTCTTGTTTACATGGTAAAATGACCAAGTAATCCCTTAGTGGGAAAGGACAAAAGATTTATTAGGTATCATACATTCAGATGTATGTGATCCTTTTAAGCCAATGACTAGGAATGGTGAAAGATACTTCATTACCTTTTACCAACGACTATAGTAGTTATGGTTATGTGTACTTGACACAAAGTTGAAGTTTTGAAATGTTCAAATCCTTCAAAAGGTGAAGTACAAAATCAACTCAATCAAAGTTCTTCATTTCGATAGAGGAGGAATCAAACTCTATTTGGATATGGTTCGATCTATGATGGCTAGGAGCACATCATCTCTATCATTTGGGGTTACGCTTTGCTTTCCACGGCCCGTATGGCCCCAACCAAGAAAGTGGATAAGACACCTTTTGAAATATGGCATGGAACGGTTCCATCATTATCATATTTGAAGGTATGGGGTTGAGATGCTTATGTGAAGCAATACACCCCAAACAAGTTAGAAGTACGATCCACTAAGTGTATCTTCATAGGATATCCTAAAGATGATATAGGATATTATTTCTACGATCCAACAGAGCAAAAGGTATTTGTTGCTCAAAAGGCTAAGTTCTTGGAAGATAAGTTCCTTATGGAAGGAACTAGTAGAACAGTGGAACTTGATGAGGATCAAGAACCACAAGACGATACACGTTTGGTTGATACTAGCACTCAACAAGAGGTTGTTTAAAATGATCAAATGGTTGATCAACATACACAAAACGTTCGTAGATCTGGTAGAATTAGTAATCCACCTGAAAGATATGGATTTTTCATGGATGGATGCTACGTGGTAGATTCAGATGAACCAACCACATACCATGATGCAATGTCAAAATCCGATTGCGACAAATGGCTTGAAGCCATGAACGTAGAGATGCAATCCATGTATGACAACCAAGTATGGGAATTGGTTGTGCCACCTCTTAACTCCAAATTAGTTGGAAGTAAGTGGGTTTTCAAGAAGAAAACAGATATGCATGGAAACTTGGATACTTATAAATTGAGACTTGTAGCAAAAGGTTTCAATCAAACTCAAGGGGTTGATTATGATGAGACCTTCTCGCCTATGGCGATGCTGTGACAACTCGTATTTCAGAACCTGTCCCTGTGCTCAGTATAACATGTTTTGAATGCTACGTGATTATGTGATGCATTTATTTAATGGAATGTTAGGGTTATTACGTTATGTGTTTATGTGCAATATATGTATATGTAATGCGATCACACAACACGAACTCAACCGCACCACACTAGTCCATCGCACAAGCCCTTGTTGGGCCGCACAACTCATGCTCGTGACCAAAGGGCAGCTCAAGAATGGGTTCGGCCCACTCCCTTTACACACATAACCCAAGAGGAGAGTGTATACTCCTCATTATTTGCAAATCTCATAACACACACAAACCCTACTCTCCCTTTCTCTCCTCTCGAAGCCGACGGCATCAACATCCCCTTCCTTGAAGCTTTCTTGCTCGGATCGATCCTATTCTTCTCTCAACCGGTTAGTGTTTATAATTATCGGTTGTGTGTTAAATGATGTTATGATCTATATGTATTACATGGTGATTTAGGGATGGTATGTGTTTGATTGTAACGAAAATTGATGAGGTATGATGTTCATGAAAATCGGTTCACATGTGTAGTATATTTAGATCAGTGTATAATTGATAATCGTATGATGTTAAAGAACCGAATACATGATAATCGGATGTGATATGTTATCATTCGGAAGAATGTTGTGATGTTATGATAGGGTACATGTTAGTAATCAAGGCCATGAACCTGTTAATATGTTTGAAGATGTGGTTGATGTTTATGCTATGAATGTAATTAGGGTTCTTATGAATTAGAGGATAAAATCTTAGTTTGATCGATCCACATTCAAGTTGGAAACTGTTTGATTGTTTGACCGATTTGATGCAAAATAGGAAACTATTGAATGATTGAAACCGACTGCATGAAATTAGGGGATTAGACAACTAATCGCACAAGGCCTAATCGGATCGCACAAGACCTAATCGGATCGCACAAGGGACTGGTCGCACAAGGCAGTCGCACAAGCTTGGTGCAACTGTTTAAAACTCACAGTACAACTTAGAACTGCATGATCGCACAAGACGTGTGGATCGCACAAGGCAGTGCCGATCGCACAAGTCTTGGGCCACACACACTGTTTAGACTTTATTATGTTGTTGGGCCTTAAAGCCCAATACCCAGTCGCACAACTTAACTGGATCGCACAAGTCCATCCGGACCGCACAAGATCAATGTCGGTTATTAATTGGGCTGTGTAGTTACTATTGGGCTTGTTTATAAACTGGGCCAGGTGAACTTTGGATCGCACAACATGCTGTGGATCGCACAAGGTTGTGTTGATCGCACAACATGTTGGGCCGGGTAGTTGTTTGGGTTCCAACTACCCAATCGCACAAGATGCTATTGGGCTTACACTGTTACCTCATCCCAATACATCCTGATCGCACAAGTTCGGGTTTTATGTGTTTAACTGAATTGTTTATCATGTTCAATGTGTATGCCATGATCATTACGTGTTCTTGACTTGTTAGTTCTGTGTAAACTTACGTGCACTACTTGAACCTAGACCTGACTTGTATGGTAACCAAGTTAGGACATGGTTGACCACATATAGCTCAAGTGACCATTTTGTGTATCTGCCGAGCAAACCAAGGTGAGTTCACACTCTTTATAAGGCATGGGATTCCCGGTGGTTGGGAATGGGTTAAAGAATTAAAACGGAACCTACATATCCTCCTTGGGTAGGATATGTACGGCCATCCTCCATGGGTAGGATGCCAATATTAATCCTGCGTATTCTCCTTGGGTAGAATACGTACGTTCGTCCTCCTTGGGTAGGACAACAACCTTAAACTACTAGCCAGAACTCTATCACCTAAGTCCCTCATTTTATATCGACATAATCGCCGAGGCCGATGGTGAGCGGGTCATTAGTTAATAGCGCTATTAGGTTTGACAAACCTCACACCGTGCCGGTCGGACGGGCGTGTACTAATGGATCATGGCAAACTGTCAATGATGATAGACATTGACGTAGGGCACAACTATTGTTCGTCAGTCGTCGATATGTTAACGGTCTAGTGGTTCACATGGGGAAGCTCCCACTGATTATGGATATGGATTGGGAAATAACGATACTAGTTAACTCGTGGTTTACGAAACAACTTATGGTTTTCAAAACAAACTTGTAAAACTAAACAACCAACTGTGAACTCGCTCAACTTTGTTGTTGACTCGTTGTTAGATGCCTTGTAGGTCGTTAGGTGCTTATGGAGCTTGCACAGGGAGGAGTGGTCGTTGTGGGACATGGACTGTTGAGTCCCATGTCAAACTTTTAAACTTTATGAACTTATTACTTATGTTTGGGTTTTACAATTTATGCTTCCGCTGTTAACTTAAAGTTGGCCACTTTCTTTTAGAAACCAATTATATTGTGGTTGGTTTTATTTATTTAATTACGTTGTTCAATATGATTGGTGGCTTGATCCTGGTCAGTCACGCCTCCATGCGGTGATACTCCGCTTGTGGATTTTTAGGGGTGTGACAGATTGGTATCAGAGCCATTGGTTATAGTGAACTTGGTTTTAAAAAGGGAAAAGCTTTTTGATTAAAACCAGACTATAACCTGTTCAGTGCTCAACGATCCACAACGACACTTTGCTCCACGTGCAAGGCTCAATACTCTTGGTGGTATGATGTGAGTTTATATTGCTTACTTGCTAGCTTACTTTTGTGTAACGTGCTGTTCATGGTATGATTATTTAGAGTAGTAGCATACTGTCTATTAGCCCTACTGTGTACTTTGAGACACACCATTGTTTACTCGAAATTTGGCAAGTGATGGACAAATTCTTTCCTGATCTCTCATCACCTCGCTACAACGACTGCTTATGCGTTCTATTTATTTGTACGTTCATTACGACATGACGTCGCCATCTGACCCTCCGTACATTCGGTTTGTACGTCAACCTCCACGTAGACCAGGACCGGCTCAAACGAACTCAGTATCAGGAGATCTATACCCACGCATCCCTGTTGATGAACCTCATCATCTCCACAGGTTGTTGTTACTAGAAACGAAGCAGCCACAATTACACGCGTTTGTCGTTTTGCAACTCGCAACCCTACCAACCAAACCCTTTTTTGGACAAGTGATACACTCACGCGACCGCGATGCAACGAACTTCCCTTTTGTGCCATGCCACCATGCACGACTACTGGACATTACTTCTAGATGATAGATTAGCTGGACGAATCCTTCGGTTATTGTTGGACCCCTGTTTTCACTCGATTCTTCGTATGAACCTCATTAATTCCCGGTTTCTTTGATCGACAACCGATTTAATGAAACGCCAACAACCATACCACGATTTTCACCGATCACAAGAGAACCTTATTACCATGTTGGATGGTTTAATCCTATACTACTTGATTAGCTCTCTCGTATACCTAACTTAGCGAATGAATGCCATTACTGGTGGAATAGTCTTCAGGACATTTGGGGACGGAGATATGGATCACTCAACCCAATGGCGAAACCGATGATTTATATGTTTACCTGGCCCACCCTACACTACAAGAGCCGTATTTTAACTCCATGATAGTTTTCCATATATATGCGGAATCTTTTCACTAGCCCTTGTACCAACACCTGATTGTCGATTAATGCTTTATTTAATTTCTATCATTGGCTTAGATCAAACCATCACTCCCTTACCACAGTGATATTATGTTTTTGTTACTCCATGCTGAGATACTGAGACGAACACACTCTAGTTTAGAGAATATGTAAGGCTCGACTTTCGATCATTGGTGATCACTCCTTGAAACCTTGATGGTAGTGATGTGTTGTTGATACGATCATACTCCCTGGAACACGTTTTCATGTATTTCCTTTGGAACCTCACGACTACGCAGACGTACTTTGGATTCATTCTCATGACCCAAGGAACTCCTCCTAATTTGGTTGCTTACTTGATGAATCAAACACACCTAAGTTCATGGATTTAGGTGAATTGTTCCCCTTCGCATGTGGGCGAAACCAATGACTTTTGATGGAAGTCCCAGTGAACCTTAATACTACGCATTTGTATGACAATCACGCTGCTATGTTGAATTCTTGTTCTGATTGATTTGACCCCCGTGACAGCTATATTTGAACGATATACTTTAACTTAACTATACCAAACATGCGTATGACCAGCTATACCTTCGACCTTATGTAACCCCTACTGTGGATTCTTAAACGCTTACTCATCGATTGCGACTACTCTTTCTTATGTTTCCGCATCCATACATGATATACTTTTGGGATTCTGTGAAGCTAACGATAATCCCCTAGGACACTCGCTTGGACAAGTTACACTGTACGAATGATTTCTCGATGAGCATTGGGCCATGAATATGATGATACCACAGATATTGTTCGTTGAACTTGATACGACCGATATGGATTCTCAGACGCGACCTTCGAATCTAGTTTAACTTGACGAATATGTCACTTGTTTTCATCGATGACATCCTGAACCATTCCAAGAGTCAGGAGGAACGCGAGCGACGTTTGCAACTCATCTTAGAACTTCTTTGAACAGAACAGCCTTATGCTAAGTTTTCAAAATGCGACTTTTGGCTTCGTGAAGTCCATTTCTTAGGCCACGTGGTTAATAATGATTGGATTCATGTTGATCCATCCAAGGTTGACTCAATCAGGAATTGGCCTGCACCTCGAACACCAACTGGAATCCGTAAATTCTTGGGATTGGTAGGTTACTACAGAAGGTTTATCAAGGATTTCTCCAAGATTGCGCAACCCCTCACTTCACTAACACAGAAGGGTGTCACCTATCGTTGGGGTGGTATATAGGAATCTGCATTTCATCACTTACATGATAGACTTTGTAGCGCACCAATTCTCTCATTGCCTGAAGGCACAGACGATTTTGTGGTTTATTACGACGCTTCCATCCAAGGACTCGGTTGCGTGTTGATGCAACGTGACAAGGTCATTGCCTACGCATCGCGCCAACTTAAAGTTTACGAGAGGAACTACACTACACATGACTTGGAGTTAGGAGCAGTGGTTTTTGCCCTTAAGATATGGAGACATTACCTGTACGGTACCAAGTGCACCATTTACACCGATCACAGGAGTCTCGAGCATATCTTCAAGCAAAAGGAGTTAAACATGCGACAACGTCGATGGGTCGAGCTCTTGAATGATTACGAATGCGCGATCAAGTACCATCCGGGCAAGGCTAATGTTGTGGCCGACGCCCTCAGTCGAAAGGATACTACACCTAAGCGAGTACGTGCATTACAACTGACCATCCAATCTAGTCTTCCTACTCAGATACGAGATGCTCAGGTTGAACCATTGAAAGCAGAGAACATCAGGGCAGAGTCTCTACGAGGATCAAGGAAACGATTAGAACAAAAGGAAGATGGAGCCTACTATGTAAACGGGCGCATCTGGGTCCCACTTTATGGAAACTTACGCGAGCTTGTGATGGATGAAGCGCACAAGTCTCGGTACTCAGTACATCCTGGTTCGGATAAGATGTACCACGACCTAAAGACTAGATACTGGTGGCCTAGCATGAAAGCCAACATAGCAACCTACGTCAGTAAATGTTTGACTTGTGCGAGAGTCAAGATTGAATATCAGAAACCATCAGGCCTACTTCAACAACCAGAGATACCGACATGGAAATGGGAGCAAATTTCCATGGACTTCGTTACTGGCCTGCCTAGATCTCAACGCGGAAATGATACCCTTTGGGTGATCGTGGATCGACTGACCAAGTCTGCACATTTTCTAGCTATCAAGGAAACGGATAAGTTTTCTACTCTGGCAGACATCTACCTGAAGGAAGTAGTTTCGAGGCACGGGGTGCCAACCTCCATCATTTCTGATCATGATCCATGTTTTACCTCTGATTTGTGGTAGGCGATGCACAAATCCATTGGCTCGCGTTTAGACACGAGTACAACTTATCATCCACAGACGAATGGGCAGTATGAACGCACCATCCAAACCCGCGAAGACATGCTTCGAGCATGTGTAATCGACTTTGGTAACGGCTGGAAAAGGCACCTACCTTTAGAAGAGTTTTCGTATAACAACAGTTACCACACCAGCATCCAAGCTGCTCTATTTGAGGCATTGTATGGACGAAAATGCTGATCACCTTTATGATGGGCAGAAGTTGGTGACAGCTAAATCACTGGCCCAGAACTCGTCCTCGACACGACAGAAAAGATTGCCCAAATACGACAACGAATGGCGGCAGCTCGTGACCATCAGAAAAGCTACGCGGATAAGTGCAGGAAACCACTCGAGTTCCAGGTTGGGGATCGAGTGCTACTCAAAGTCTCACCTTGGAAAGGTGTTGTTCATTTTGGCAAACAAGGCAAAATCAACCCGCGATTTGTCGGACCTTTCAAAATCATAGAGAAAATAGGCAAAGTGGCCTACAAACTGAACCTACCCGAAGAACTCAGCGGAGTTCACAATGTTTTCCACGTGACAAATCTGAAGAAGTGTCTGTCAGATGAGACCCTCATAGTTCCTCTCAAAGAACTCACCATTGACGATCAGCTGCGATTCATCGAAGAACCAGTAGAGATTACTGAACGAGATGTTAAGATTCTCAAAAGCACCAGAATACCTCTTGTTCGAGTTCGTTGGAACTCCCGTCATGGCTCAGAGTTCACCTGGGAACGAGAAGACCAAATAAACACAAGTATCCCCAATTGTTCGAGAACAATGAAACCACTACTGAGGCTGAAGCTACTACGGAATTTCAGGACGAAATTCCAAACCAACGGGGGAAGGATGTGGCACCCCAGGAAAACCAGGAAACCATGCAACTTAACTAGCTTCCTCAGTGAGTACGTGCTAAATTTCAGGATGAAATTTCTTTCAACTTGGGGATAATGTGACAACTCGTATTTTAGAACCTATCCCTGTGCTCAGTATAACATGTTTTGAACGCTACGTGATTATGTGATGCATTTATTTAATGGAATGTTAGGGTTATTACGTTATGTGTTTATGTGTAATATATGAATATGTAATGCGATCACACAACATGAACTCAACCGCACCACACTACTCCATCGCACAAGCCCTTGTTGGGCCGCACAACTCATGCTCGTGACCAAAGGGCAGCTCAAGAATGGGTTCGGCCCACTCCCTTTACACGCATAACCCATGAGGAGAGTGTATACTCCTCATTATTTGCAAATCTCATAACACACACAAACCCTACTCTCCCTTTCTCTCCTCTCAAAGCCGACGGCATCAACATCCCCTTCCTTGAAGCTTTCTTGCTCGGATCGATCCTATTCTTCTCTCAACCGGTTAGTGTTTGTAATTATCGGTTGTGTGTTAAATGATGTTATGATCTATAAGTATTACATGGTGATTTAGGGATGGTATGTTTTTGATTGTAACGAAAATTGATGAGGTATGATGTTCATGAAAATCGGTTCATATGTGTAGTATATTTAGATCAGTGTAGAATTGATAATCATATGATGTTAAAGAACCGAATACATGATAATCGGCTGTGATATGTTATCATTCGGATGAATGTTGTGATGTTATGATAGGGTACATGTTAGTAATCAAGGCCATGAACCTGTTAATATGTTTGAAGATGTGGTTGATGTTTATGCTATGAATGTAATTAGGGTTCTTATGAATTAGAGGATAAAATCTTAGTTTGATCGATCCACATTCAAGTTGGAAACTGTTTGATTGTTTGACCGATTTGATGCAAAATAGGAAACTATTGAATGATTGAAACCGACTGCATGAAATTAGGGGATTAGACAACTAATCGCACAAGGCCTAATCGGATCGCACAAGACCTAATCGGATCGCACAAGGGACTGGTCGCACAAGGCAGTCGCACAAGCTTGGTGCAACTGTTTAAAACTCACAGTACAACTTAGAACTGCATGATCGCACAAGACGTGTGGATCGCACAAGGCAGTGCCGATCGCACAAGTCTTGGGCCACACACACTGTTTAGACTTTATTATGTTGTTGGGCCTTAAAGCCCAATACCCAGTCGCACAACTTAACTGGATCGCACAAGTCCATCCGGACCACACAACATCAATGTCGGTTATTAGTTGGGCTGTGTAGATATTATTGGGCTTATTTATAAACTGGGCCGGGTGAACTTTGGATCGCACAACATGCTGTGGATCGCACAAGGTTGTGCTGATCGCACAACATGTTGGGCCGGGTAGTTGTTTGGGTTCCAACTACCCAATCGCACAAGATGCTATTGGGCTTACACTGTTACCTCAGCCCAATACATCCTGATCGCACAAGTTCAGGTTTTATGTGTTTAATTGAATTGTTTATCATGTTCAATGTGTATGCCATGATCATTACGTGTTCTTGACTTGTTAGTTCTGTGTAAACTTACGTGCACTACTTGAACCTAGACCTGACTTGTATGGTAACCATGTTAGGATGTGGTTAACCACATATAGCTCAAGTGACCATTTTGTGTGTCTGCCGAGTAAACCAAGGTGAGTTCACACTCTTTATAAGGCATGGGATTCCCGGTGGTTGGGAATGGGTTAAAGAATTAAAACGGAACCTACATATCCTCCTTGGGTAGGATATGTACGGCTATCCTCCATGGGTAGGATGCCAATATTAATTCTGCGTATTCTCCTTGGGTAGAATACGTACGTTCGTCCTCCTTGGGTAGGACAACAACCTTAAACTACTAGCCAAAACTCTATCACCTAAGTCCCTCATTTTATATCGACTTAATCGCCTAGGCCGATGGCGAGTGGGTCATTAGTTAATAGCGCTATTAGGTTTGACAAACCTCACACCGTGCCGGTCGGACGGGCGTGTACTAATGGATCATGGCAAACTGTCAATGATGATTGACATTGACGTAGGGCACAACTATTGTTCGTCAGTCGTCGATATGTTAACGGTCTAGTGGTTCACATGGGGAAGCCCCCACTGATTATGGATATGGATTGGGAAATAACGATACTGGTTAACTCGTGGTTTACGAAACAACTTATGGTTTTCAAAACAAACTTGTAAAACTAAACAACCAACTGTGAACTCGCTCAACTTTGTTGTTGACTCGTTGTTACATGCCTTGCAGGTCGTTAGGTGCTTATGGAGCTTACACAGGGAGGAGTGGTCGTTGTGGGACATGGACTGTTGAGTCCCATGTCAAACTTTTAAACTTTATGAACTTATTACTTATGTTTGGGTTTTACAATTTATGTTTCCGCTGTTAACTTAAAGTTGGCCACTTTCTTTTAGACACCAATTATATTGTGGTTGGTTTTACTTATTTAATAACGTTGTTCAATATGATTGGTGGCTTGATCCTGGTCAGTCACGCCTCCATGCGGTGATACTCCGCTTGTGGATTTTTGGGGGTGTGACAGATGCTAAAGTCAATAAGGATATTATTTGCCATACCTGCATAATATGATTATGAGATTTGGCAAATGAATGTCAAAACAGCTTTCCTTAATAGATATCTTGAGAAAGATGTCTATATAGTTCAGCCTGAAGGTTTTGTCGATCCAAAACATCCTGACAAAGTATGCAAGTTAAAGATATCAATCTATGGATTGAAACAAGCGTCTAGAAGTTGAAATCACCGTTTTGATGAAGAAATTAGGAATTTTGGGTTCATCAAGAACGGCGATGAAGCTTGTGTGTATAAGAAAGCTAGTGGGAGCACCGTCACTTTCTTAGTATGGTATGTCGATGACATTCTACTATTTGGAAATGACATTCCAACCATGAAGGTGTAAAAGCCTGGCTTGGAAGATGTTTTTCCATTAAGGATCTTGGTGAAGTCGCCTATATTTTGGGAATAAAGATCTATAGGGATAGATCAAGGTGCTTGATAGGTTTAAACCAAAGTGCATACATTGACAAAGTCTTGAAAAGGTTCAAGATGGAGAACTCTAAGAAAGGTTTGCTACCTATTCAAAGAGGGGACAATATTGAATGCGTTTCAATGTCCAAGCTCAAAGGATGAGCAAGAAAGAATGAAAGGAATCCCATATGCGTATGCTATAGGATTCATTATGTATGTAATGATATGCACTAGACCGGACATGTCATGCGCATTAAGCATGACGAGAAGATACCAGCGAGTAACGGTCATTGGGTGACTGCTAAAAATATATTGAAATACCTTAGAAGGTGTAAGGATATATTTCTAATATATGGATCTAGTGAAAAAGAACTCGTTGTAAAAGGTTACAGGGATGCGAGTTTCGGAATTCGTTGTAAAGGGTTACATGGATACGAGTTTTCAAACTGATCGAGATGATTCTCGATCACAATCAGGGTAGCATTGTCCACTACAAAATCAAAATACATCGCCGCTTCATTGATTGAGATAATTCATATGGATCTGCCACTTGAATTATTGCTGATCTAGGGGTAGTCCCTACCATTCAGGACCCTTAGAGATCTTTATGATAATGATGGTGCGATTGCTCAAATCAAGGAACCTCGTGTACATCAAAAGACTAGGAACATTGAGTGGAGTTTCAACTACATAAGGGATGAAGTTGAAAAAGAGAAAGATATGTATTTGCAAAGTTCACACTGATCAAAATATTGCGGATCCACTCACGAAGCTCCTTGAACGGGCAAAGCATGAAGGGTCATACTTGTGCCTTAGGACTTCGATATTCTAGTGATTGGATTTGATCTATTTTGTATTTGGTTATTGGAACAACTGTCATTACAACTGTTTATGGTATTTTGAGTTATGTTCCATTTTAGCATGTTTAAATCCGTGAATAAGTTGCTTATTATAAATGTCCGTAGTCGATCATACTTGCGGGAACAAATATGAATGTAAGATTATTATGAACTTGGATTGGTGGATATTCATGAGGTATGAATATAGAGCAAAGTGTTGCTGCCAAGGTTCATAGATATTTGTGGGATACAAATATTGGACTGACTCGCTCTTGAATATTACTGCATGGAATCATTTTTTATTGATCATAAGTAAATTTGAGTAAAGGAGAATATCATAGTATCCTCAGACCTGAGATACATATTGGGTCTTGATATTCACCAAATATTGTACCTTGACTTATTTCTTCGCTGTTAGTAATATGACAGTACATAAGGCTAAGCTCAGGTGTGGTACAAGGTGATTATGAGAGACGTATGTAGTCAAGATGGGATTTGTTCCTCTTATTCGTTGAGAGTAAGATGTCTAATGCCTGCTAAAGTTAAATCAACAGAGAGTGATCACTCTATGTCTCTGGATTTAACATGACATCTGTAACGAAAGGATAAATGATAGATTCACCTAAATCATTTTCAAGTAAGGGACTTGAAGGGGATGATGTGATTGAATGGGATATATAGTCATACGTATTAGGGGTAGTAAACTATAGTTAGGTGGTCTTTACTACTTGCATCAATCTTCTATGTATCTTGTGCAAGTGGGAGATTGTTGGACTCTGTATGCCCAAGACACATATTAAATTGATGTGGCTAGTACGTTATGATCCAAGTCGAGTCATACCCAAATACAAGCTAGACAAACACTTATAATATTTATTTGTGATATGATCAAATAAATAAATATTAACACTTATAATATTTAGAAATTGGTTTTCTAAATAATTGCACTTGAGAAACCAATAAATTATATGGATAATTTATTTTGAGAGAATATTTTATTTTGTTATTTAATGGGTTAAATAACATAATAAAAGTAGTGTAAGTCTTATAACATATGATGTTATATTTTATAAATGTTATAAAATATAAATAAGACTTAAATAATTATTAAAAGAAATTGATTTTTTTATTAAAAATAAGAGTGTGCCCCCCCCCCCCCATGTGTCTTTCCAAGACATATTTGGTCCAATAGACTTACATGCATTTGCATGTGTTAGTGGGAATTTGATTGGATAAAAATGGTGGCAAGTTCTCACATCTCTTTTAATAACTTTTTGATGTCAAAAGTGAAAATGTGAACTTGGAAAAACACCTCAAAAATTTCAGCCATATGAGAGTTTCCAAGAGGAATTTTCATGTTCAATTTTCAAGTAGAAGACTTGAATTTTGGCTCTAAAATTTCGACCATGAGATGGTCATTCAAGTGGGTTTTTCAAGTTTAACATTCAAGTGCAAGAACTCTCAAATATTCCCTAGATGATTTCGGCCAAGAGTTGGTCTTCATAAGGGTTTTTCTAGTGAGTTCATAAGTGTAGAAATCCTAGCTAGACACAAGGTGTTTGTTGGAAGGCTTGGGGTATAGAAGCTTGAGGTCTTCTACACTTGAAGGCAACCGTTCAAGAAGCATCATCTTCTTCATATCCTTTACTCCTTGGAAGGTAGTATTCCAAACACCCTATGGTTGTGTTTTAATTTTTGATAGCATGCATGTTCGTATATGGATCCGGAATTGGGTTTTACATATAAAATGGGTTTTATATCTTGTAAGTAAAATGTTTTAAATAATATTTTTCACTGCTTTTTTATTTTATATGGATAAAATATTTTGATAAACATGTGAAAAACCCAACACCGATGATCCTGAACAAACAATAAATCTCCACCAGGAAGAGGAATACGAATGATTTTCTCTTTACAGAGAATTTCTACTCGGTGTTTGGACAACCACTCCATTCGATGATTACGTCAAAGCTACCAAGAGTGATAAGAAGAAGGCCAGTGTCAAACATTTGACCTTGAAGATTGAGTTTGCACTAAACGTGAACATGAGACGCTTCAATTGGATTACCAGCAGCCAATTCTATGACATGCTTGGTTTCGAGAGGTGTCGGGGTCGATCCTAGCAGTCTATGTTCATAACGTTGTTATCGTTCCTGGCGTCACCCGCGCCAATCGCGAATGCTCTCCTGCGAACACCCCTTTCTATCGTTGTTGTTATGGTTGTTGTTGTGTGTGACAACTGGCACCAAACCGGTAATTTCCTTACTATTTATTTATTATTTAGTATCTGCAATTATGTGCTTAATTGTCAAAATTATGTGATTACTTGCTTTACATATGAATTCATGCCTGTTTTATACTTCAAATATTGCATTATGCATTACATTAAGCGTTGCATCAGAAAGACTAGTTAACTCACCGGTAAGACACACTATGTCAGCACTTCTACAGAAAGCATTCAGACAATAGATTTAAGGCCTAGGAGTAGGTTGTAACATCTGTGCTTGTAATCATTGTGAACAGTTCTTTCATCAATAAAAGAATGTTATTTGATCCCAATGTTTGTTTGGTTGTGTTTTACATTTTTCATGTTTTGACTTTTATTCAATTACAAACTCTGTATCGCTTTCTGGAGAGTTATACGCAAACTGGTGCGTAAACGCAATCAGTTTAATGCGACAAATACTCCGGAACATCAAAATATACTTTACATACCCTAAATAACCTTTACATAACTTAGAAATAAGTTTTAAATGCTTTGGTATGGCAAAAACAAGTTAATTCGCTTACAGGGACTAAACTTGACAAACTGCGAAAGTATGCCAATTTGAACTGTAACGAACATTCCGGAACATGACCATAAGTTAAACACACCTTAAATATCCTTTATATAGCTTATAAATAGGCTTTGAGGGGTTCGGTGTGCTAAAATAAACTTTTGGGTCATTCAGGGACTAAAAGTGTCAAAAAGTGCACAAGTTTGCACTTTTGCGCATAACTCACGTTCTGAATACATACAGACATCCAAAAATTTATGTAAGCACTAAAATATTTTATTTTAGTGTTAGGCATAAGAAAAATCCATTCGTCGCGCCATTTGGATTGTTTTTCGCGCTTGTGCGCATTCCGTCGTAATTGAACGTCGCGATCGTACGACCAAACGAACCAACATCCACCATATTTTTGAGCATGTTTCATGTCCACAATGTTTAGGCATCATTTTAGGGCCTTAACGTTGGTTAAACGGGCCTTAAACATGTCGGAAATGGCCTTAAACACCAATAGGGACTGAAACTGTCATTTTGCAAAGTTGTTGTCTGATCAGGACCCTCAGGCAGCCCGCGTAAAACCAGGGTGTATCTTTACGCGGCCCGCGTCAGCCTCTCAGACCAGATTCAATGTTTAAACAGGCTGTTAACAGCTGCATTACCCACAAAACTCACATGCACATGGTATTTCTCAATACTAGGGGCTCACATGGTTTTGTAAAACCATGTTCTTGAGGTGTATGGCCAAGATCAAAGCACAGTTTCCAAGAAACGATCTTAACGGCTCACCAAACACTATAAATACCCAACACCTTTCCTTCCAAAAACCCACTAGAATCTGATTTGAGAAGCTCTAAGTTGAAACCTTTGTTTCATACCTGAGCTACTTGGATCAAGATTAGCATTCGGGGACCCTTTGTAAGTATTCCTTCGTTCTTTTATTGCTTTTCGAGTCCGAAAGTCAAACTTTGTTTGACTTTCCGCATTGACCAGTTTATGGTCAATGCGAAGTTCGTTTGAACTTCGCAACGTGATTGTAATCACGATGGTTACAGTCCCTTGTGACTATGCCTACTGATTACCACGTTGTCTAGGGTCGTAAGGGTAAGCGATCTAATAAATCGCTTATACCTTCGAACCCGACCCATTTTGGTCGATCATTAGGATCCGACCAAATACTTTAGGACCATAGTATATAGGGAATAACCTTCCGAGGTTATACCCTATGGTCACATCGTTTGAGTAGTTGTATGATAGGTAGTTTATATGCCTTAGGTAAATTACCAGAATACCCTTTTCATGTGTAATTGGTAATTAAGCATATGTAACCTAAACTTTCATCACTTAACTGATTATGTAACATGTTTAGGCATATAACACTTGTCACAGGGCTAGTTAGACGTCTCGAGTGCGCTTTTGCGCGCAGGACGCGTTAAAGTAGCATAAGCTACCTAGACGGGTCGTAATGGGTCGTAAGCACTTATGTTAGGTTTCATTTAGTATGTAGGCTTTGTTAAACCATATTACACGAGTCTCCATACTCATTTGGTTTACGAACCCTCATTCTATCCGATCCTCCGATTTAGGTCCGGTTTATTAACATAGTTACCTATATTAGGTGCCGTTTGATATCCGTGATCTCTAGCATTGTTTGGTTGTTACTCAAGGACTACTAAGCAATCTCAAGTGAGTACATAGACCCCTCTTTTACTGTTTTCCAAACTGTTTTGGGGTGGAACACATGTGCCTACTTGTTACTTTCATGCTTTCCTGTTTTCACATCATATACTTGCTATGTTCATTAGTACATTTATAGTACATGATTTCATTACATTTTATGCTATGTATGACCATTGTGTGCATACTTAGTACATTGTTTTACATTACATTTCATGCTATGTATGCCCATTGTGTGCATATTTAGTACAGTTGTTTCACGTCACATGCTATGTATGTCTATTGTTGCATACTTAGTACAGTTGTTTCACGTCACATGCTATGTATGTCTATTGTTGCATACTTAGTACAGTTCACATGCTATGTATATCCATTTGTTGCGTACTTAGTACAGTTGTTTTCATCACATGCTTACATTTTGATATGATATTGGGTTTGTTTTGTTTTGATGGATCAATATACATTCATTAACACCGATCACGCCGTTCGTTAGTAGGTAGTGGTACCATAGGAATTGACAACACCCGTTCCTGAAATCCTAGGTTTGTTTGGATTGGAAGGAATGACCGAATTCGATATACATAACTTAGATAAACCTTTAATTTGTTTAAGGGTTTATCGCCACAGTCTCAAGGCTTGGATGTATGTATTCTCACAATACCGCATAGATATTTATATCAGTATAGGATGCATTTGTTCCACAAAACATAGCTTTGATTTAAACCATGTTTTACTTCAATACTTTGTTTTTGTGCATATGGTTTAGTTGATATTTTTCACTAGCCATACATATCATTTTGGTTACACATTACATGATTTACATTTGACACATAAACATTATTGACATTGGTTATACATTACATGACTTACATCTTGACATAAACATTTTGACATATTATTCAATACGTTTGGCGATTGGTTTAAACATAGACATCTTACATTGTTGGTTTGGTTTAAATCATTTAAATTTGGACATATAACCTTTTATGCAAATAACATACTTTTCACAATACATTGTTTTACAAACAACTTAATTTATACAAACTCATTTCACATGGTTATCCACTTAACCATGTGTTATTCTTTTATACATATATATCGTGTGGTTTATTTATCACTTTTCAAATGATTTACAAGACAAAGCAAATTACAAGGTTCATGACTAAACATTTTCTTAAACAATAAGTCATGAATCCTTTTTTCATAAACCTATGTATCTCACAGGTATTTTTATGCTGACGTACCAATTTTCACATGTGTTTTCAGGAGATGATGCATAGGACTTATCAAGATACACATAGGCGGACTTGGGCCTTAGTGACAATAAAAGATGCAAGACTAGTTATTTATGTTATGTTTCTTTGATTGTCAAGACATTGTAACTCTTTTAATCAATAAAACAATATTTCAATTTCCATGTGTTATGAAATAATGATTCTGTTACAACACTCCCCGACGTTTCTGCCACGTTTTGTTGTTTTACGTGGTCGGGGTGTGACAGAAAAGTTGGTATCAGAGCTCATGGTTATAGGGAATTAGGTTATTAGTAATGATTTGACCTAGTCTATAACCTTCCTAGGACCCTAACGCGAGTTTACTTGCGTTTAGTCATAAAACAATACTGTCACCTATCCTTAGGCGACAACCACAACAAGAACATAAATTTCAAAACCGCTTTGAAAACTAATCATCTGTTCTAGGATGATTGATTACTAGGTTTTGAACCCTCTATTGTAAGGTTTTGAACCCTCTAAGTTTTCAAATCTCGTCAAAGTTTGGGTCGTATAATGTGAACACGTGCAAACTGGAAGAGTGAATGCCTGTACCCTGAGTTTTCTGTCAAAGGCTAGAGTGTTCGTACAAATCCGCAGTATCGGACCAGTCACTCTTACCTGGGAACTCTTGGGGTGAGTGTTCACTTATAGGTGAGCATGTCTTCAGTGATACATTAATATGATCCGTTTACTTTGATTTGTCACCGTCTCATTTGTTTGCCTTAGGTAACAAACAAATGATCGCAATTCTTATGCATTGCCATTCTGTTTTCTTTATCTGATAACCTTTCACTTGTTTCTTCCTATGTCTTTCATTTTCTTCTAGAATGTCTCTTCCTCTCAGTACCGGTCAAATGTCAGAGCGAACAGCCAAATTTGCCCAGCAAATAGGCGAAGTGATTCAGAAATCTGTGGATTTAGGCATTACCATGTATCAACTCCAGAATGAAACCACTCAAGAGTCATCAAAGGAAGCAAAAGTCAAGCCTGCACCAAAATCAAGGAAGCGTAAGGCTTCGAGGAAACCCGCTGCAGTTACACCTAATCAAGCGGGACCTAGCCAGGTAGCGACACCACCTGCTAAGAAGCAATACAAGGGAACGGCGCCATTATGCGACAAATGTAATGGGCATCACCAAGCTCACTTACAGTGTCGTCTGTGTGCATCATGTGGGCGAATTGGTCACCTAGCAAGTGCTTGTCGATGTAACCCGAACCAAGGTGGTCCAAATCAACCACAAGCCAATCCTGCTCAAGCTCGCTTTCCGCCTGGATCGTGCTACAACTGTGGCGAGACGAGCCATTTCAGGAACAAATGCCCAAAGCTTGCTAATGCAAATCCAACCCACGGATGAGCAGTTGGCTGATTAGAAGATGTTGTTGTCTTATGCTTTTGTTTCTTCTATTTCTTGTAATGTCAAACAATCTGTTTTGATTACAAATAAATTGTTGTTCACAATTCTGATATACAAGTGTAGTTACATGAGTAAATGGAAATGCTCTATGATACCTGTATTAAGGAACTATGTTCCTTACAAACTACTCTTGTGATTCTCTCTTTCAAATGATCGCTTATGATTCCCTCAAAAATTTTAAGTACTCGTTTCACTCTAAGAAACAAAGTACAGAAAATAAGGTGACATTATGAGTAATCATGCTTCTGCACATCTGTGCCTTTGAATCCTTGGTTAGATAACTAAGGGTATTTTCAAATCTCATACCCATTACGTTTTGATTTTTCAACATACACAGTACAAGTATTTCAAAAACAATCTTCATGATCTCAAAACATTTCATATAGTTTGAAAACAAATTTTTTTTTCTAATGCATTGTCTATGTTATTTCAGAAACATTGGTTATGTTTTCAAAAACAACCTTCACAATTTCAAAATGTTTCATATAGTCTGAAAACAATATTAACACAGTACATTTTCTTATCAAGTGCATGATTTTGAAAAGCATCATTCATGTCTTTCAAAAACCTTGTACATAATTTCAAAATTTATCTCGCATGATTTTAAAACAAATTTTTAAAAATATATACCTACCTAATACACCTACTCTATGATTTCAAAGGTATTATATATAAGGTTTCAAAAACATTGAACACATTTTTAGAACCCCATGCATAGTTTTCCAAAAATATTTTTCTTCATACATTGACTTCACCTTCAAATTTCGCTTCATATGTCACCTTGGCATATCTAGCATCTCAACTTCATAAGCATTTTTACTTCATGTTTTGACTTAAGCACATCCAGTGCAAGGTTTCAAAACATCTTCAACTTCTAAAATCAATATGAGATCTTTTTATCTTCACAATTAGACCCTTGTGGATGATTATCATTCAAATCAGAATCCTTAATTGGATTCCTTTTTGTACTTAAATTCGAACATTTCGGTTCCTTATAATCGAAATCGAATTTTTCTTTTAAAAATCTTTCTATCTTTATAGTTAGATTCTTGATAATGTTTAAAGTACCAAATGAAATCCATGGAATGGATTCCTAGTATGCTTTAAATACATGTACTCAATCAACAAAACAAATTAACAAATAAACAATCTTTGTAGTTATATGACTATGTGTTATGCATCTTGTGTTTTCTTTTATGCATTTTTGTGTTTTTGTATACTCTGGATATTCGTTATCGAAATTCTCGCAGAATCTTTCATAAATTCATATGAGGGATTCGTAGCAGGATATTCAAAAGGTACTACCTTAAATCCTTAATGGGCTTCTATGTAATAGTTAAGACCCTTGGATTATATAGTACCGCTCCATGGTTCATAAGAGACCCTTTTAGAGGTCTAGTCAAAAAGATTGATTCACAATTTGGTTAAAGAACGACATCTAGTGATGTAGCTGAACAGACTCCTTGATAGTCTATTTAGATCATTTATTGATTTAAATAAAAAAAAGGACCCTATGGCGGTCGAGTCACACTCATCACAGGATTGTTCATTTGGTTTTACCCTACACATTATAAAATAGACTGTGTGAACTGTGCAAGGAATTGTCTAATTATGGACGCATACATAATTATGAAATTCAGTGCACGGAAACCACAGTAAGATTTATTATGTGTAAGAACCGATAGTGGCAACAATAACGAAATGTGAACAATGTACAGGAGGTATGGTGGACGCACCAATGACGCTTCATATACTTGTATATAAGTATCCCTCTTACATTGCAAGCATGATGTTATTAAAGTTACTAGAAGTTCAGAACCCTAACCAATGTTGTTCGATCTTTTCAACTTCATGTTTTAAACTCTCACAAGTTTCCTCTAAATAAATTTCGGGACGAAATTTCCACAAGTAGGGGAGACTGTAACATCTGTGCTTGTAATCATTGTGAACAGTTCTTTCATCAATAAAATAATGTTATTTGTTCCCAATGTTTGTTTGGTTGTGTTTTACATTTTTCATGTTTTGACTTTTATTCAATTTCAAACTCTATATCGCTTTCTGGAGAGTTATACGCAAACTGGTGCGTAAACGTAATCAGTTTAATGCGACAAATACTTTGAAACATCAACATATACTTAAAATAGCCTAAATAACCTTTACATAACTTAGAAATAAGTTTTAAAGGCTTTGGTATGGCAAAAACAAGTTAATTCGCTTACAGGGATTAAACTTGACAAACTGCGAAAGTATGCCAATTTGAACTGTAACGAACATTCCGGAACATGACCATAAGTTAAACACACCTTAAATATCCTTTATATAGCTTAGAAATAGGCTTTGAGGGGTTCGGTGTGCTAAAATAAACTTTTGGGTCATTCAGGGACTAAAAGTGTCAAAAAGTGCACAAGTTTGCACTTTTGCGCATAACTCACGTTCTGAATACATCCAGACATCCAAAAATTTATGTAAGCACTAAAATATTTTATTTTAGTGTTTGGCATAAGAAAAATCCATTCGTCGCGCCATTTGGATCGTTTTTCGCGCTTGTGCGCATTCCGTCGTAATTAAGGGAACGTCGCGATCGTACGACCAAACGAACCAACATCCGGCATATTTTTCAGCAGGTTTCATGTCCACAATGTTTAGGCATCATTTTAAGGCCTTAACGTTGGTTAAACGGGCCTTAAACATGTCGGAAATGACCTTAAACACCAACAGGGACTGAAACTGTCATTTTGCAAAGTTGTTGTCTGATCAGGACCCTCAGGTGGCCCGCGTAAAACCAGGGTGTATCTTTATGTGGCCCACGTCAGCCTCTCAGACCAGATTCAATGTTTAAACAGGCTGTTAACAGCTGCATTACCCACAAAACCCACATGCACATGGTATTTCTCAATACTAGGGGCTCACATGGTTTTGTAAAACCATGTTCTTGAGGTGTATGGCCAAGATCAAAGCACGGTTTCCGAGAAACGATCTTAACGGCTCACCGAACACTATAAATACCCAACCCCTTTCCTTCCAAAAACCCACTAGAATCTGATTTGAGAAGCTCTAAGTTGAAACCTTTGTTTCATACCTGAGCTACTTGGTCAAGATTAGCATTCGGGGACCCTTTGTAAGTATTCCTTCGTTCTTTTATTGCTTTTCGAGTCTGAAAGTCAAACTTTGTTTGACTTTCTGCGTTGACCAGTTTATGGTCAATGCGAAGTTCGTTTGAACTTCGCAACGTGATTGTAATCACGATGGTTATAGTCCCTTGTGACTATGCCTACTGATTACCACGTTGTCTAGGGTCGTAAGGGTAAGCGATCTAATAAATCGCTTATACCTTCGAACCCGACCCATTTTGGTCGATCATTAGGATCCAACCAAATACTTTAGGACCATAGTATATAGGGAATAACCTTCCGAGGTTATACCCTATGGTCACATCGTTTGAGTAGTTGTATGATACGTAGTTTATATGCCTTAGGTAAATTACCAGAATACCCTTTTCATGTGTAATTGGTAATTAAGCATATGTAACCTAAACTTTCGTCACTTAACTAATTATGTAACATGTTTAGGCATATAACACTTGTCATAGGGCTAGTTAGACGTCTCGAGTGCGCTTTTGCGCGCACGACGCGTTAAAGTAGCATAAGCTACCTAGACGGGTCGTAATGGGTCGTAAGCACTTATGTTAGGTTTCATTTAGTATGTAGGCTTTGTTAAACCATATTACACGAGTCTCTATACTCGTTTGGTTTACAAACCCTCATTCTATCCGATCCTCCGATTTAGGTCCGGTTTATTAACATAGTTACCTATATTAGGTGCCGTTTTGTGTCACACCCCCAAAATACCACATGCGGAAACCCCCGCGAGGCATGTGACGTACCAGGATTCAAGCCACCAATCACATTGAACTCATAAATGTATTTAAATAAAACTTTCATTCATTAACATAAAGTGTTACAAACATTACATGTCGTTCATTGTATACAGCAGAAGCATAATTCATTTGTTAAGTGTTTCGTAAAACATGTGTATATAAACCGTTAAGCTTGTACTGCAATTCCATATATCTCGACCCATGACCACTCCAGCCTCCCAGACAGCAAGTTCCAAATGATATAAGCCTATAGACCTGCAAGCATGCAGACAAGTGTGTCAGACGACGCTGGTGAGTTCAAGGTTTTGTTAACGTGTTTTGTTACCAGACGTATGTTAAGCCAATTCAACGTTGTGATATGATGCTGTTTATGACTTGTTGAGATACCCTAGGGAGTGTGCCCATATGTATCCGGGAAGTGTGTCCCTTAATAACCTGGAAGTGTGTCCAGTCCCCAATGCCCCTAACCATGCATTGGTAATGATGCCCAGATAATTAGTTCGCGCCCGTCCTTACGGCCCGGTGCGAGGTATCAAACCTAATAGCGCTATCAACTAATTACCCCATTGCCCTACAGGCAATCCGATAATGATAGATTCCATGTTCAATAACCAAAACCCAATTTAACTGTTTACCCAAGATCCCCTTCCAAATGTTTACTAGTTGTCCCAAACCACCGGGACGCATGCTTGAGAAATGCAGTGAACTCACCTTTGGTTGCTCGGTATGTTATGTTACGTTACCCGTTCCAAATTGATCGACCCGACCCTATCGTGGTTATCAATGACAAATCAGTTTCGTAACACATAGATCGTACACAATTTCATACAGGTTATACCAATAACGTACAAGAGCTACACATCTCATCATACAAGTCGTGACAGTTTCTCATGCAACTAATCCATACATTGTCATCGTGTACGCAAATAACGGTTATTCGTGCCTCTTAAAGGTTTGTATTGCATGTCCATGTCATATATGTATATATATATATATAAATGCATAACAGTTCATAATATTCAATAACTTGCACGTAACGGAAACAATCAACACATAGCGCATTGTCGGCACTCACGTCCCAAACAAAATTCCTAGCACAAGTCCATGGTTTGAGTAACAGTTTCACAGCCTATTGCGTTGTTCGACACAGTGTGCTGCCCAATCAGCCTGAGGGTGCAATATACTAGTGTGCGATCCGGTTATGAGTGTGTGCGACGTGTTCTGTTTGTGCGTTTCATGTTTGGCCCAGCCCACATCACTCCGCAGCCCAAGCCCATCTATTATAAACATTAAACCCACAACTTCAATTCGTCCTTAACAGTTCGTTATCATCATTCGAAATTAACTCCTAACTCTTATTACCACAATTACCATACAATCCTCATTCCAATCTAACCTACGCATATCATTCAGTAGCTAGGGACAAGATTTATTCACAATAATCACCCATTATTTGCGCATAATACTCTAGGGTATCAACATTGCGATAAGGTTATAGTATCAGATTCATCATTTAATTCAAGTTCAACAATGGCACCCACTATCATTCTGATCATATCAATTCGAGTATCACGTTTCATTCTTTACACACTTTTAATCAACATGTGGATCACGATCATGAGTTGAATCATCACATAAGTTTTATTCTCAATCATGCTAAGCATCTAAATCATTCAATCATGCCCCATCAGATTAACGCACATATACATATACATCGACCCTAATGAGTTGCACACATGTTAAGCTATTAATAATCACATGTTAACTGACAATTATCATTCAACTTGGAACACAATGGCCGACAACATGGGAGGGATCATTATCGAATTGGCTGCCCTTCAATACTTATCACATGTGCTAATGATACAAGGTATTTGGCCCACAAAACAAAGCAAATATCAATATAATAATATCACTAACCCTAACATGTCACGTGATCACATTTAGCATTCATTATCATACATCATGAAAGATCATTAGATGAGAGTCACTAACCGAAATCCTGACTAATCAGAATGAAGTCTCGAACATGGGGGGCTGCTATGCCGTCGTACACACAATGGGGAAATAGGGTTTGCAAAAGAGTTGTGGAATCGTGTGTTTATCTTACGTAACTAATAGATATGGCAGATGACTCGATTTGGGCTTGTGACCACACAAAAAGGCCCGAAACAATAATTGCTAAACACATAAGGATCGGCCCAATATGACTACAAAGTGACTGGCGCCAATTCCCTAATTCTAACACAATGAAGAGGGTGTGCGGAAAACAGATTGGGCCCATGTTTCGTGGACCTAAGGTACAGTAAGCGGTATGCGACCGTAGACCCAAACGTATGCACGTTAAGAGAGTTTGCGGCCCATTAAGTTAGTTTTCAAGGTTAGCTACACAACACGTAGAAGTGTTTAATGGTTTCGCGAAAACATGCACACACAACTAATCTAAACAGTACAAGACGAGTAATTTAACGTAAAAACACACGCTGAAGATTTGTGGAATTTAGGCGACACTAACCTTGGAAATGCGGTTTGTCACATTTTGTAGGATCGAATTGTGACCCAAACGAGTCGTTCAGAAGAGATTTTATCCGTTTCAGATGCGGAAAATAAGAAACGGATGTCGAAACAGCTTGCGTATCACTTTAAACACTGATTTGATTGATATAATAGCGTTTACAATCAGTCTTCACACCGGCAGCACCTCGGTATGGAATCTCTGAACTGTTACAAATGAAAAGACCACTCCCCTATTTATACTATTCTAGGTTTAGCTTGAAGATGACATGACAGTTTCAAGCTAAACCCCCAATGACAGTTTCAAGCTAAACCTCTATGCAATTCAAGCTAAACCTCTAAATTACATTCAAGCAACTAAGACTCGATATAAGACGAAGTCGACAGATGAATGCACTAACAGACTCCCCCTCAGATGTTGACGAGTCTTAAGTGTCGAGTCTTCGCATCTTCAGTCTTTATCAGTCTCTTTTCTTTCTTAGCATATACCAGGATCTTCTCTTTGACTCTAACCTCGTCAGACTCCCCCTCTCATCATGATGGGATTGCTGTCTGGAATTAGCTATCACCTTGAGATCAAACCCTGGTTTTATCTCTGTTCAGCTCATTTCCTGCACACATTTTCTCACAAACACATAAGTTTTTACTTAAATCAATAAGAAAAACTTACTAGTAATAGTTACATCAAGTTCAAATTAATGACCTTGATTAACTAATCTCAACATCTTTCTTAAATCAAAAATTTTCAATTCAGTACACACACTCCCAAACCAGTTCATCATGTTTAGCACTCTGAATTTTGAAAATCAGCTCTCCAAAATCAGTTGTCGAAAATCTTTTTGGATTTTACAAAATATGAAACAAAAATGCAATAACATAAATTAAATGCAGAAATGAAATATGTACAAACATATTTTTGTGCGTTCGTGCAAGAGGATCATATCAGTTTATGAGACAAGTCACTAACACCGTTAAGCTAGATTTCATTTTAAGCTCTAAACGATTCACATTGATTGACGATATTGTTATCCACTTAAACTCAATCTAAAAACTTTCGAAATGCTTACCGATACGTTAAGGTATATTAATTTGCACTAAATTCTTATGGACCCCACGATCTCAGCATATTCCCTCATCATGCAATACACTGACTCAAGTAATGCCTTTAAACTTTTATCATCTGTGATTTGTGCAAAAAACAAAGCAGAATGTTTAAACATTAACAATCAGGTCGATACTTCCGTATACGCAGAGAAAGTCCAATGTTTAAACAAAATAAGAAAAATAAAACAAGTTGAAGTTGTTTAGGCTTTAACCACCAGGTCGATACTCCCGTATACGCAGAGGTGATCCAAAGCTTAAACGAAACACCAAAGAAAATAAAGCAGAATGTTTAGGCAACAATATCCAGGTCGATACTCACGTATACGCAGAGGATGTCCGATGCTTAAACAAAATAAAGAAATAAAATAAGTTTAAATCTTTGCAAAATGAAATGCACAATCACAGTGTGACAACTGCCACTTTCGGGTAATTTACGTACATTTAAAGCAATGATTTACATTATACAAGTATGTGTTTTGAATATTCGAACTGCATGATTACATGATATACATCTTAGAACACTCAAGGAATATTCATTTATGATGCACATTATTCATTTTTATTGGTTACACTTGAAATAGTGTAAACAATGCATCGAAACAACTAGAGTAGTACCTAGTAAACTAGTGTGCTGACGAGAACTCAGGTTCCGCATAAACCATCTAAATTACATCTTTAGGACTTAGACGAAAGTCCAACATCAAATATACATTAAACCCTATATGGGAATAAAAGGAGTTTGGTTTAATATATTACCAATGTCCGGTAGCACCAAAAAAACTGCCCGAAAACTGCCGAAAAGCACTAAAAGCGACGATTTCTACACTTTTCCGCAGAAATTTTGCAGAAATCAGCTTTCTAATATTTTTACGACATGTAAAAATATTATTTAACATAGAATTCATGTGAGGATACATTCGGGTATCATCCGAGCCAATAACTACATCAATTCACACAAGTTACGCAACTTAGCGTTCAAATAACATCTAACCGAAACAATTCGAAACGATTATCCGAACGATATCTAATCTTTTTTTTAGTAACCATCTAATATTATTTTGGTCATTTTAAGGCTAGTTATAACATCTAAACATCTTAAATCAATTGAAATCCTTGAACACCTAAACTTCCTAACATTTGTCCACAAATTCTAACACTTGAAATAATTAGAAACAAATCACCAAGCATGACCCCCCCCCCTCATATGAACGTTTTTTTTGTTATGTGGGTCCCACACTCATTAACAACTTGCAAATATCTAGATATTTACTCCATTTGTTCAAGTGGATGATGTTGGTGATTAATTAGTAACTTACTAACTAAGTAACTAGATCATTTCAAGACCATTTTACACCTTATTATTTTTTTCACTAAAACTCTCTCATCATCTTCATCCATCCACCAAGAACACCATAAACCCATTTTATTTTATCACCTCTTTTATGATCAATATGATTTTCTATGGAACATAAGAAGATCTAAATCACTTACAAGTTAAAGAAAGGGTTTTCATCCATTCAAGAGTATTCTACCATCAAGATCTTCATCTTTTTATTTCTTAATCATCCTCCAAGATCATCCCTAGCCAAGTGCTAGAAGTAAGCTTCAAGATCTATTTTTTTATATACTTATATTATGTTTATGATTGTTATTATAACTAATAATAACTAAATGATCATACATAATAAACATGAAAAATACAAAGAAGCAAAAATAATAATCATGATATATTTATGATTGGTTTATATTGTGATCTAAGACTTGTTATATGCATATTTGATCTTGTTATGATGATTATGATATGAAGAACTTGTTAGATAATGTTTTAGAAATATGATCTAACAATTATACATGTTTATGTTGAAGGGTTTTTAACATAAAGGATTACTTGGATGATCATAACCTTTAATTTTGTTAAAGTATTAAATGTTTTTCACTAAAAACAATACTTCTACAAAATTATGAAAAGTAACATACAACATGAGATTTTTATAAAAGTTGTTAAAACTAGAAGTAAACTTGGTTTTTGAACTAGTTAGCACATGTTATGATCATGCCCAAAACCCTACATGATTTGGAGATCATTTTGATAAGTTTATGTTATAAAAATCTCATATGTTTTTAGTTAAGATGATTGGGAAAATTGATGGTGATTTGGAAAAGAAAATGATATGTTTATGAAACATGGCCAAATGATTAATACAAAGGTTATATGGCCATTTTTTTTAAGAACATTATGCTAATAAAACTATCATTTTTTTTACAAAGTCTTTACAATATTAGAAAGTTGGTCTTTCTAAACATAAAAATTGACATAAATATATATTTTTGGTAAAATACATATTTATGGAACATATCAAGTATGTGCTATGTGTTATTATTTGTATTAGTTATATATACAAGTTAGAGACTTGATAACAATGACACAAATAAATACAAGACATACTTACAACTAAAGACTTACAAGAATACATATAGACACACTTGAAAACAACTTACGGACATTCCGAAGGATCGGACACAACTTATGGTCAAAACGGACGACGGGCGAATCTATAAACATATCGCCAATCCGAGGACTTACTACGACGTATAGGCGATCTTTAGACGCGGACACAAAAATTACGTTACCATTAACAAAATTCGGACATTTTGAAACATATAAGAACTATGATGTTTTTATTAACTAAAAAGTATACTTAGTGAATTTTTATAAAAATGTTTTTATAAAAATGAAAGACTTTTACTTACAAGTGGGCTATTTTATACAAATGGGCTTACTTTTCTTAGTGGGCTATTTTATACAAATGGGCTTACATTTCTTTATGGGCTTATCTTCGTAATGGGCTTAACATAAATACATGGGCTAAGCCCAATATCAAAAATCCTTGGGCTAAGCCCAATACCAAACATATGGGCCAAGACCCAATAACATTAAGTCCAACACTATTTAAGCCCAACACTATTTAAGTCCAACACTATTGAGGCCCAACTCTATTGAGGCCCAACACTATTGAGGCCCAACACTATTTAAGCCCAACACTATTGAGGCCCAACACTATTGAGGCCCAACACTATTTAGGCCCAACACTATTTAGGCTCAGTACTATTTGGGCCCAATAACATGAATTCTTGGATTAAGCCCAATGACATTTAATTGGTAAAAATTACAATTATACAATTTACTTATACAAAGACACGAAATCAAGAAGACAAGACCCGATGATACAACTCACAAGATACAAGATTACATATATATATATTTGGTGAAATATATATATACAACAGCTTAACAATTCATACATCTAATACACAGTTCAACGAATAACAAAGACATACAAGTCTTAATACATATTCAAGATAGAAGACTTGTACATGAGTCAATACAAAGACCGTAGTGTCTAACAATTCTAGGACCTTTGTAGGTTGTGATACAATTCAAGGACAATGCAAGTGAGGTTACAGTTACATACAGTTTACGGAATGCAATTCTGTGAGTTCATGTCCCCTTTTCATCTTAAATGCTTTTCAAGCTTTACAACTATCGGGGAAAATACATGTACAATAGTATGATAAGTCAAGGAATGAAACACCTTAGATCATGTGAGAAATTAGGGCCATAACTAAAGCACCATTAATCCAGTTTAGACCAAGGAACAAAGGTTTAGATCTAATGGGTGTTGGCGAGCCCCACTCATGGCCATTTTGCCTAGGAGTGCATTTGTTGCCCTACGACATGGTGTCGATACAATTAAAATCGTCTAGGGTTGGTTTGCTTCCTATTTCGTCACACATATTAATGTCCTTGCAAAACATTAATGATCACGATTTCATTGACGCTTTTCATACTACAATTGATACAAATACAAATACATCTCATATTTTACAGATACATCTTATATCTAGTTTGGATACAATTACAATTGAGACAAATACATATTACATACTGTTTTGATACAGATACATCTTATACAGCTAAACTGCATGAACTCGCTCAACTTTTGTTGATGTTTTCAAACTTACATGTATTTCAGGGAATTAGTGGACCAATGCAACGATTTCAGTTCAAGGAAAACAAGTATCAATACTCCATGCCAACTATTGAAGGGTTTGCCTGTTATATACCGCCTCTTTGCGGTGATATAGTGGTCAAAGTCTTGACATTTTAAGACTTACATTTTGATGTATAAAACGATGACAACTTATTTTCATTTGATGGTTTGTAACCAATACATTCAACTTATGTTGCATTCTTTTGAAACAATTATGACAATGGCAATGGAGTATGTTTTATTCATATAGTTTGTTCATGTACATCGATATTTATGCAATGAAAACCATACAGATCACACCTTGCGTTTCCGCTACGAGCGGGTGTGACAGTTTGGTATCAGAGCATCGATTGTAGTGAACCAGGATTCTTTCTCGAGTCTAAGTCTACAATCACTAGGGATCTCTCACGAAAACCTCTTGTTCATGTTGAACATATTATAAATAAAATTGGACAAGTCAAAAGGTTTTCATTGCATAAACATTTTTCAAGGTCCACTACAACAAAAATTCATTTCACATAAATCAAGCGAGGACATTTCCATGGGTGAAGTCTATGAGAAACAGACACAATACATTAATAGACTATGTGCCTATAATACATTACATTATCAATTTATGCATTATAAACAGTTTACAAGTTCAGCTTATACAAGATAGAAATCCTTGATTGATAGGATTTTACATGATTATATATATAGGTTGTTCATATATATGTTGCATGAAATATTTGCCAAGAACAAAATACCTTCGACTTCAAACTTTATTATTATTCTTTACTCGCACGATGAAAATATCGACCTCATGTCTATTACGGAGCTTATGACGAACATGATTTCTGAGTGAAATCTTAAACTTAATTCCGTAAAATATGGTTGCTTTCTCGCGAATGCTGAGATGCCTGACCATGATAATGACGACGAGGCGAAGGTGGTAACCTTGGACAACAACTCCATTAGTGGGACGAGATCCATGTGACTCATACTAATCAGGGTGGATATACTCTTGTCCTTACAAGGAAGATGAAGTACTCATCTTGAAGGTGCCTCTTCAGTTGTTATTGTTACAGATTCTTTTCATTTTTATTTCACCTAACGCCATACCGTTCTGCGAGTAATGACAACGAACGTTGACACGTGAGCTATCACGAAGGTCCCTCCTATGTTGAAGGTATATTGACAATAATGTTTCCTCTCTGACTGATCGCCTGCTCTGAACGAGAGAATGCTAGGGTGACCATGCAAGACAATTTATTATTACGGGGGCCCACGTAATAACAACTTGTAGTGCATGGAATTTCTGGTGGACTCTGCGGGTCAAGCTAATGATCACTATTCATTCAAAATTCTTAAGTTATTACTTGAGATTCAATTCTTCCTATCTAGTAGAACACGAACTGGGGTGGTTAGTATAACACCCTACAATATAATACAATACAGGAAGACGACACGTATTTGTTCACACCTAACATTCGATCTATATCACAATTCAGATGAGACTAGTCATTTAAACAAACAAAACTTGTTAGCTACTCATGGAGGATTTTCCTCAACATTCTCGAAATTCTTGAACATGGGTTGGTTCCATGGTGTCTATGACACTTTATCCTACTTTACCTTACCTTATCATATTCCACCTTATCATTTTTATTGGAAATAGATACAATAAATTCTTTCACTTGACACTTGTCTTTTCCCAAGGAATGGTATGGCATGAGCCATGCTGCAACTCCCTCATTACATTCTATTCGACATCTTTAGAAATTCTAAATAATTTTGCTAGAGCTCGTGAAACTCAAGCACTATTACCATAATTGTCACATGGACAAGTAAGACAAAGGATTTTCTCTACTTAGGATGATCGAGGTCCACAGAGTAGGGAATACATATTATATAGACGAAGACCACTGGTTGGTTTCCCCTCCTCAACGAATTATTTTTTTTTTCTTTTTCCATTTAAACATATGACAAATACACGCAAGAGGCATTACACCTTTTGGTTTTGGTTATCCACATTATCATTTATTCAAACATGTATGAACAATATGGTCTTGAGGTTTCCATGACCGATTGATTGCATTCTTCATTCTTGGGCACATGATAGACTTTATTTATCTAAATACATGTCTAGACTCTTTTAATAGTGTGTATTAAAAAGATCATGGCGCCAAAAGAATCAATTTTTTAAGTTAAAAGTTATGTGTTGAAAACCATTACTTTTACACAAGACATGTTTTATACATGACATTGTTATACATGTTATTTGACGTTGGTATACACAAGACATTTTTGGTGGTTATTTGTAAGTGATGAGACGTGTGTAATATGATAAAAGCATGGTGGATACGCCGCTGGTACTTCCTATATATAAGTGCTTATATTATATTGCATATCGTGGTGTTATTCAAATCTCTTCGATAAAGACAAGACATGACATTTTTGCAGAAGACACGACATCCTCTACACAAGACATAATATTCTATTTCGAGACATGATATATTTATACACTACATTTTCATTGGTTATTTATTTAACCATACATCATTCTTTTATATCATCTGATTTTCATATCTATTTTCATATGATTTTATAAAAGAACTCGATCATAACTAGAGCCAATGTTGATGGTTACACTTGATGCTTTCACGATATCTCAAGGGTTGTTCCATACTGGGTAACACCTGAATTCAAACACACTGAGTGTTACATTTTAGGTTTAGCCTCGGAGATCCGAAGCATAACCGCATCATCCCTCCCTACCTCGATCACTCAAACAATAACTCTCACCATGAGAGAAATGAAGGCAATTGCTGCCATAAACGATTTTGGCACCAGGATGTATGCTGGTAACTTGCCAAAATCCTAAATGTGACAAGTGAGACGTTCATCATGAGGGCAATTGCAAAAGCGCCAAGAGTACCAGTGTGCTGATACCGGGCGCAAAAACAAAGGCTCGTAAGACGATAATACTTAAGAAGGGATTAAGCTGGTGAATAAGTGTATGTGTGGTTAGAACTATGAATACTCCACAAAATCCCAATGAAGCCATGAGTACGTACACTCTACGATCATCATGTATCAATTCTTTTAATACCAACACCTAGCTTAGCTAGTGTCTTGAGATGTTAAACATATACTCGAATTAGAGTCATGTTAGACACACATTACTATATCAAGTTAGCTAATGGGGAATTAGCTGAGACATATCAAATCATTAATGGTCACCGGTATGTATCCTATTCATCAACATTTCACATCCATGTTATTTGATGCCATTGCCAATTTTAGCTTCATCTCAACATTTCACATACAAGAGTTTCATGGCTAGGGACGGGATTGTCCTAACTACAAATAGGGATTGGGTTGTCCTCTACATTTGTACAGTGAAGTCTTTACTACATAGAATTCAAAATGTACTTGGCCTAGAGTCAAGTAAGCTAGACGTCTCTTCATTCTATAGAATTGGCAAACGGTAAACTAGCCGAGTCAGGAGCAGAAATTTCATATCGATCTCTTACCCATTTAGTTGGGTATTTTCGATGTAGTGGTTGGCATGGATTGGCTATCCAATAATCGAGCCGAAGTCTTCTGTCATGAGAAGATCATTCACTTACCACTACCAAACGAAGATACACTTGTTATCCATGGAGAAAAGCGCAACACATCATTGCGGACCATATATTGAATGAAGGCACAGAAGTACTTACGGAAAGATTGTGTTACCTTTCTAGCACATGTTGTCGAAAAAAAGGCCGTTGGGCCGAAGCTGACAGGTATTACGTTGGCAAAATGGTTTCCTGAAGTCTTTCTGGAAGACTTGTCGGGATTATAACCATATCGACAAGTCGAGTTTCATAACGACTTGGTACCGGGAGCCGCACCCATAGCCAAATCTCCATGTCGATTAGCACCTTCTGAACCTTGTAGTTGACCGAATAAGGATGTTGTGAGTTCATAACCCCCACTCTTTACCACTATACATCTTTATAAAGGTTTTGGGGGTGGAAAGACATGCAAGTTTTGCAGAAGTGCACAACATTTCGATGAATGAAAATTCGTATTTCTAAACCATGTTACAAATGAATTTCTAACTAACTCCAATGGTTTATGAAAGGTTCTAGCTTCTACTTTAAGATAGACTTACGATCGAAGTATCATCAGTTATGAATTCATGAAGAAAGCATACAAAAAAAAAAACGGCTTTTAAAACTCGTTATAGTTATTACGAGTTTCTCGTTATGCCTCTTTGGTTTAACGAACGCACTAGCGGTCCTTTTGGATTTAATGAATCGTGTGTGTAAGCTGTATCTCGGCAAATTTGTCATAGTGTTTACTGACGACATTTTGATGTACTCTCGATCGACTGATGAACATGAGCAACATTTGAGAACCATTTTAGACTTGTTAAAGACGGAGAAACTATACGCAAAATTTTCCAAGTGCGAATTTTGGATTCGCGAAATAAATTTCCTCAGGCATGTAGTGAACGAGAAAGGCATTCAAGTAGACCCAGCTAAGATCGAAGCAATTAAGAACTGGGAAGCGTCCAAGACCCCAACTGGAGTCCGACAATTTTTGGTATTAGCGTGATATCATCGGAGATCTATTGAGATTTTTTTTTGTAAATTACTCAATTGCTAACCTCCCTCACCCATAAAGATAATAAATTCGCCCCAATTGAAAAACAAGATATAACATTACAATTTATTCTTAAGATTGGTGCATAGCATTTTACAATCTTATCATTATCGAACGATACCGATGACTCTGTTGTAGACTATGATGCTTCGCATCAAGGATTGGGTTGTGTACTCGTGCAACGTGAAAAAAAAAAAGTTATTGTGTACACGTCGCGCCAATTAAAAAGTTCACGAGAAGAACTATACCACTCTCGACCTTGAGTTAGGCGTGGTGGTATTCGCTTTAAAAAAAAAAAAATTATGGCGACATTATTTATATGGTACTCAATGCATTATTTTCACGGATCATAAAAGTCTTCAACACATATTCAACCAAAAAGAATTAAATATACGTCAACGATGTTTGTTGAATTGTTGAACGACTATGATTGTGAAATAAAGTACCATCCGGGCAAGGCAAACGTTGTAGCAGATGCCTTGAGCCGCAAGGAGCGAGTAAGAACACTAAGAGTTCAAGCATTAGAGAATATGATTCACAAGCGCTCAAGGAAGAGCATATTCAAGCAGAAACACTTCGAGGCATGAAGGAACAATTAATGCCGAAAGAAGATGGAACTTTATACTTTATGGGTCGAAATTGGGTTCTATTCTTTGGCGGCCTTCGAGATGATATTTTGAGGAAGCACATAGGCCTAAGTAGTGAAATAATACTACTGGTGGCCTAACCTCAAAAGTGACATCGCGACTTATATCGGAGAATGCTTGACTTGCGCGAAAGTCAAAGTCGAGTTGCAAAATCCCTCGGACTTGTTACAACAACCCGAAATTCCCGTTTGGAAATGGGAACAAATATCGATAGACTTCATTATGAAGTTACCCAGGACCTCATACGGCCATGACATGATTGGGTAATCATCGATAGACTAACAAAGTCCGCACACTTCTTACCGACTCGGGAGAAGGATAGTACTGAGAAACTAGCGGAACTCTATCTCAAAGAAATAGTGGCTCGTCATGGAGTGCCTATTTCAATCAATTCAGACCGAGACGGTCGTTTTATTTCTAGAATTTGGAAATCATTTCAACAGGCCTTTGGATCTCATTTGAATTTAAGTACGGCCTTTCATCCACAAACTGACGGCCAGAGTGAACGGACAATCCAAACACTCGAAGATCTTCTTTGCACATGTGTTATGGATTTAGGCGGCACTTGGGATACTCATCTACCTTTAGTTGAGTTTTCCTACAATAACAGCTACCATACTAGTATACAAGCTGCACCGTTTGAAGCTCTTTATGGTCGAAAGTGTCGATCTCCGCTATGATGGGCGGAAACAGGCGATAGTCAATTAATTGGTCCGGAACTAGTCCAAGAGACTACGGATATAATTTATCAGATCTGAGACCGTATTAAGGCGGTTCACGATCGACAAAAGAGCTATGCAGATAAAAGACGAAAACCATTATCTTTCGAGGTCGGAGACAAAGTCTTATTGAAAGTCTCGCCTTAGAAGGATGTAGCGAGGTTCGGTAAGCGTGTGAAGCTTAACCCTCGTTATTTAGGAAAATTTGAAATCTAAGAAAATATTGGCACTGTTGCCTACAACTTGAAGTTACCAGACGAACTAAGTAGTGTACACGACACATTTCATGTGTCGAATCTCAAGAAGAGTCCAACACAAGAAACGTTTATCATCCCGGCGGATGAGGTTCATATTGATAACAAACTCCAATTCACCAAAGCACCTGTTGAGATCATGGACCGAAAGGTCCAGAAAATACAAAGGAGTCGTAACATATTAGTAAAAATTCGTTAGAACTCTCGACACGGACCCGAATATACTTGGGAACGTGAAGATCTAATCAAAGTCAAATATCCTCACCTGTTTGAGAACAATCCTGCAAAGGATGACTCAGCTTGAATTTCGGGACGAAATTCTCAATAACAGGGGGAGAATGTGACAACTGCCACTTTCGGGTAATTTACGTACATTTAAAGCAATGATTTACATTATACAAGTATGTGTTTTAAATATTCGAACTGCATGATTACATGATATACATCTTAGAACACTCAAGGAATATTCATTTATGATGCACATTATTCATTTTTATTGGTTACACTTGAAATAGTGTAAACAATGCATCGAAACAACTAGAGTAGTACCTAGTAAACTAGTGTGCTGACGAGAACTCAGGTTCCGCATAAACCATCTAAATTACTTTAGGACTTAGACGAAAGTCCAACATCAAATATACATTAAACCCTATATGGGAATAAAAGGAGTTTGGTTTAATATATTACCAATGTCCGGTAGCACCAAAAAACTGACCGAAAACTGCCGAAAAGCACTAAAAGCGACGATTTCTACACTTTTCCGCAGAAATTTTGCAGAAATCAGCTTTCTAATATTTTTACGACATGTAAAAATATTATTTAACATAGAATTCATGTGAGGATACATTCGGGTATCATCCGAGCCAATAACTACATCAATTCACACAAGTTACGCAACTTAGCGTTCAAATAACATCTAACCGAAACAATTCGAAACGATTATCCGAACGATATCTAATCTTTTTTTTAGTAACCATCTAATATTATTTTGGTCATTTTAAGGCTAGTTATAACATCTAAACATCTTAAATCAATTGAAATCCTTGAACACCTAAACTTCCTAACATTTGTCCACAAATTCTAACACTTGAAATAATTAGAAACAAATCACCAAGCATGACCCCCCCCCCCCTCATATGAACGTTTTTTTTGTTATGTGGGTCCCACACTCATTAACAACTTGCAAATATCTAGATATTTACTCCATTTGTTCAAGTGGATGATGTTGGTGATTAATTAGTAACTTACTAACTAAGTAACTAGATCATTTCAAGACCATTTTACACCTTATTATTTTTTTCACTAAAACTCTCTCATCATCTTCATCCATCCACCAAGAACACCATAAACCCATTTTATTTTATCACCTCTTTTATGATCAATATGATTTTCTATGGAACATAAGAAGATCTAAATCACTTACAAGTTAAAGAAAGGGTTTTCATCCATTCAAGAGTATTCTACCATCAAGATCTTCATCTTTTTATTTCTTAATCATCCTCCAAGATCATCCCTAGCCAAGTGCTAGAAGTAAGCTTCAAGATCTATTTTTTTATATACTTATATTATGTTTATGATTGTTATTATAACTAATAATAACTAAATGATCATACATAATAAACATGAAAAATACAAAGAAGCAAAAATAATAATCATGATATATTTATGATTGGTTTATATTGTGATCTAAGACTTGTTATATGCATATTTGATCTTGTTATGATGATTATGATATGAAGAACTTGTTAGATAATGTTTTAGAAATATGATCTAACAATTATACATGTTTATGTTGAAGGGTTTTTAACATAAAGGATTACTTGGATGATCATAACCTTTAATTTTGTTAAAGTATTAAATGTTTTTCACTAAAAACAATACTTCTACAAAATTATGAAAAGTAACATACAACATGAGATTTTTATAAAAGTTGTTAAAACTAGAAGTAAACTTGGTTTTTGAACTAGTTAGCACATGTTATGATCATGCCCAAAACCCTACATGATTTGGAGATCATTTTGATAAGTTTATGTTATAAAAATCTCATATGTTTTTAGTTAAGATGATTGGGAAAATTGATGGTGATTTGGAAAAGAAAATGATATGTTTATGAAACATGGCCAAATGATTAATACAAAGGTTATATGGCCATTTTTTTTAAGAACATTATGCTAATAAAACTATCATTTTTTTTTACAAAGTCTTTACAATATTAGAAAGTTGGTCTTTCTAAACATAAAAATTGACATAAATATATATTTTTGGTAAAATACATATTTATGGAACATATCAAGTATGTGCTATGTGTTATTATTTGTATTAGTTATATATACAAGTTAGAGACTTGATAACAATGACACAAATAAATACAAGACATACTTACAACTAAAGACTTACAAGAATACATATAGACACACTTGAAAACAACTTACGGACATTCCGAAGGATCGGACACAACTTATGGTCAAAACGGACGACGGGCGAATCTATAAACATATCGCCAATCCGAGGACTTACTACGACGTATAGGCGATCTTTAGACGCGGACACAAAAATTACGTTACCATTAACAAAATTCGGACATTTTGAAACATATAAGAACTATGATGTTTTTATTAACTAAAAAGTATACTTAGTGAATTTTTATAAAAAATGTTTTTATAAAAATGAAAGACTTTTACTTACAAGTGGGCTATTTTATACAAATGGGCTTACTTTTCTTAGTGGGCTATTTTATACAAATGGGCTTACATTTCTTTATGGGCTTATCTTCGTAATGGGCTTAACATAAATACATGGGCTAAGCCCAATATCAAAAATCCATGGGCTAAGCCCAATACCAAACATATGGGCCAAGACCCAATAACATTAAGTCCAACACTATTTAAGCCCAACACTATTTAAGTCCAACACTATTGAGGCCCAACTCTATTGAGGCCCAACACTATTTAAGCCCAACACTATTGAGGCCCAACACTATTGAGGCCCAACACTATTGAGGCCCAATGACATTTAATTGGTAAAAATTACAATTATACAATTTACTTATACAAAGACACGAAATCAAGAAGACAAGACCCGATGATACAACTCACAAGATACAAGATTACATATATATATATTTGGTGAAATATATATACAACAGCTTAACAATTCATACATCTAATACACAGTTCAACGAATAACAAAGACATACAAGTCTTAATACATATTCAAGATAGAAGACTTGTACATGAGTCAATACAAAGACCGTAGTGTCTAACAATTCTAGGACCTTTGTAGGTTGTGATACAATTCAAGGACAATGCAAGTGAGGTTACAGTTACATACAGTTTACGGAATGCAATTCTGTGAGTTCATGTCCCCTTTTCATCTTAAATGCTTTTCAAGCTTTACAACTATCGGGGAAAATACATGTACAATAGTATGATAAGTCAAGGAATGAAACACCTTAGATCATGTGAGAAATTAGGGCCATAACTAAAGCACCATTAATCCAGTTTGGACCAAGGAACAAAGGTTTAGATCTAATGGGTGTTGGCGAGCCCCACTCATGGCCATTTTGCCTAGGAGTGCATTTGTTGCCCTACGACATGGTGTCGATACAATTAAAATCGTCTAGGGTTGGTTTGCTTCCTATTTCGTCACACATATTAATGTCCTTGCAAAACATTAATGATCACGATTTCATTGACGCTTTTCATACTACAATTGATACAAATACAAATACATCTCATATTTTACAGATACATCTTATATCCAGTTTGGATACAATTACAATTGAGACAAATACATATTACATACTGTTTTGATACAGATACATCTTATACAGCTAAACTGCATGAACTCGCTCAACTTTTGTTGATGTTTTCAAACTTACATGTATTTCAGGGAATTAGTGGACCAATGCAACGATTTCAGTTCAAGGAAAACAAGTATCAATACTCCATGCCAACTATTGAAGGGTTTGCCTGTTATATACCGCCTCTTTGCGGTGATATAGTGGTCAAAGTCTTGACATTTTAAGACTTACATTTTGATGTATAAAACGATGACAACTTATTTTCATTTGATGGTTTGTAACCAATACATTCAACTTATGTTGCATTCTTTTGAAACAATTATGATAATGGCAATGGAGTATGTTTTATTCATATAGTTTGTTCATGTACATCGATATTTATGCAATGAAAACCATACAGATCACACCTTGCGTTTCCGCTACGAGCGGGTGTGACACACAGTGACTTTTCAGCAAAGTTGTGAAAGTTCACAAACTTAACCAGTTTTATGTCTTTCGACAATCAACGATTACTGAGTAGGCACACAGTCAAGAAGGACAAAACTAAGTACTATGCTTTCAACCATGTTTCCCACTAGAACTAGGCTTTTTCATTTAAGTTTGTATCGTTATCGCAATTCTACTAGTCTAGCTGAGCCTATCGTTACATCCTTAGTGAGATCGTTTATCATTTCCTCTTTTATGCAACAAAAACTCATTTTTCATTTTATCATGTTTTTGGCTTTTTCAAAATTTCTAATGTTTTTGGATTTTCTGAAACTATACTCCCCCTAAAATACAAATACATCTAAAGAAAATTGAAAACAAACTGTACAAGAACATGCCAACTGATATCGAATTGCCTCAATTCGCCATCCACTTGGCATAAACAATCAGAACTCCCCCTCACAACAAACTATTTTCCCATTGATTTCAAAACACTTAAGTTTGTTTTAATCAAATGGTTTTTCCGGAAAATTAGTTTTGTTGATTTTATAAATCCATTGGTAGGTTAGGGGTTTGGTTCATCACATTGTTTTTTAACCACTTGTAAGAAATCAGATACAACTTAATGTCCCTGATTTACCACTTATAAGATCAAACCAATCAAGCATTTTCAACCAAACATCATCTATTGGTTGAATTCTCAAGGTGCCGATTCCTACTCCACACTTACCAACCTGGGAGTTCCGGCAAATCACACTTATACAAAAAACAATTTTCAAACACAATATAAGAATGATGCCGATTCATGCTCCACGATTACCAACTTGGGAGCTCCGGCAAGTCAGGTTTTTCTATTTAAAGAGTTTCACCCAAGCCTGATGGTCCTTGGGTGCTTTTGAAATTCCATTTGACAATGATGGAAAATTTTCATCATTCATTGTCAAACAGGAATCACCACTTTTTAACTCAACACATGGCTCCTCTGGCTTTACCACACCAGATTCATCGCCTGAATGTGGTTTGTCTGACTTTGATGAGCCAGATTCATCGCCGACATGTGGCTCCTTTGTTTCCGAGGAAACAAATTCATTGCCAGATTTGTTAATCTCTTGATTAACTGCCTTCTCTTTCTTGAGTCTCTTTTCTGTCCTCAGATTTGTATCTGATGAATTCGTTTTGCTAGATTTGTCGTTCTTTGGAGAGTAAAATGATTTATCAGAACTTTTATCTGTTTTACCAGTTGTATCCGAGGACAAAATCCTCTCCAGATACTCTCTGGCCTTCTTCCTCTTTTTCCTCAGTCTGTCTTTCTGCCCCTGTGAAAGCTTTACTTTCGGTTCTTGAACTTTCTGTTCTTGAACTTTACGTTCTTGAACTTTCTGTTCTTGAACTTTACGTTCTTGAACTTTCTGTTCTTGAACTTTACGTTCTTGAACTTTCTGTTCTTTACCTGCTTCTGAGATTTAACCCTCGATCTTCTCATTGATCTCATTGAGCAATCTCTAGCAATATGGCCAATGATGCTGCAGTTAAAGCATTTCCTTGATTCAAACCTCCAACTCTGGCAGTTAACAGCAATGTGTCCTTGATAACCGCATCTGTAACACACTCTGTTATCATACCAATCACCATTCTCAGTCCAAACATTCAGATCATAGCACTGTTTGGCTTGGTGATATCCATCTCTCCTCTTGTAAGCTGGATTTGGCTTTGAAGCATTGTGGTCCGACCTGTACCACTTATTACCAACAATTTTTGAATTTTCAATTTTTACTTTTTGTAATTTTTGATTGCGATTGGATGATCGATCTGATGAGCTGATATTATTTTTTTTTAACATTTTTCAAATTTTTAATTTTTTGTTTTTGTTCCACTTTCTTCTTCAAAGGTTTTTGCTTAAAGCATTCTCCCTTTTCAGTTGATTGTGGAACAGTTTCTTGAAACTTTTCTTTTAACTTCAAAAATAAATTCTTTTTCTTCATTTTTTCATTTTCAACATCAGATTTCTCATCGCAATCTTCAACTATGACTTTGTCATAGTTTGTGACATCGTCACTTATTGGAACAAAATTAATAGGTTTTGGACAAGGAATAGTTGAAGTATTCACAAAAACCTTTAACTTTTCTTCCCATTCATTGATTTTCTTTTGAGCACATTCTACCTCTTTTTCAAGTCGAATAATCTTTTCAAGATGAGAATTGATTTCAATTTGTTTTTCAAGATTTTTTTTACCAAACATATCTCTCTCATCTTCTAAAATTTTTATTTGACTTTGAAAATCTTTCTCAATTTTTAATTTTTCATTTTCAAGATCTTTTTCTTTTTCTTTCAAAATTTTGTTTTCTAATGTCAAACTGTCCAAACCACTCAACAGTTTTTCATTTTCAGATTTCAACTTCTCAAAATTTTCTTGCAAAACAAGAATCTGTTTATCATCAAATTGCTTCTCATCTTTCAACTTCTTGATTTTCAATGTCAAACTTTCCGCATCCTTCAATAGTTTGCCATTGTCAGCCTCAAGTTTATCACATTTCGAGCAACCTGAGTCAGAACTTGAGGATTCAATCTTCACAGATTCTTCATTCTTTTGAACTTGCTCTGTCTCCATCTTGTATGTTCCTGCACAAAAGATTTTAACGAAGTCAAGAGGATTCATATTCTCATCAATATAACAACCCCTCTTCATGTCGTATTTCATAACATCTTTTGCACTAAGACACACACAGACTCTTTTGTTCAGTTCTACAACCACATCAAAACTTAATTTTTTCAAATTATTTTCTATCCTATTCAACAACTCTTTCTTTTTCTCTTCATTATCATATCTATGTGTTGTAAGTTTACTGATGAATTTACTTAAAGATAATTTTGAAAAACTAGAATTCTTTCTTAGATTTTCCAAAAAATCATTCCATTCAGCTGGTAATCCATTAGCAAACTTTGATACTATTTCAGCTTCTGATTTCATTATCTTGTTTTCTTTCAAATGGTCAATCAAACAATCAAATCTCTTCTCCAAATCATCTAATTTCTCATCTTTCTTACACAGAAAACATTCGAACCGGTTAACCCAAACATTTTTGGACAAACCTTGATAATGACTACTGAAATTTCCTCGATACCAATCATTTATCCTTACAAGATCATGATTTTCCTTCTCATCAAAGACCATTGCCATCTTTCAAACAGTCCCGACAAATTTCACTCAAAACACACTTTCAATTGTTCAGAGTATGAATTTGGCTGCACTAAACAATGATTGGGCCGAGAAGTAAATAAACAAACAAAACTTTTAACTTTCAATTTAAATCTGATTGGGTCACTATATGAATCACATGGGCCGAATCAAATCTGTCCGATAATTCTGATGATTAAACACTTTGTCCAAGATCCAAGATAAACCTGACTTTTTCAAGCGAAAACCTGATTCAAGAGAAACCTGACTTTTTCAAGAGAAAGTCAGATTCAAGCTAAAGCCAACACGTATTTCAAGCTAAAGTCAGATTCAAGCTAAAGCCAACACGTATTTCAAGCTAAAGTCAGATTCAAGCTAAAGCCGACACTTATTTCAAGCTAAAGTCAGATTCAAGCTAAAGCCAACACGTATTTCAAGCTAAAGTCAGATTCAAGCTAAAGCCGACACTTATTTCAAGCTAAAGCCATATTCAAACTAAAGCCTCAGCAAAATTCAAGCTAAATCTGAAATTTTCAAGCTAAAGCCAACTGTTCGTTCAAGCTAAACCAGGTTTTCAGGTCATTTTTACAGGTTTTACTTCGAATTTTAAGCTGAAATTCTCAAGGGTTTGTTAATACATGATTACGCACAAGATGTGTGAATTTGAGCCGATTTTATCCGTGAAAATTTTTTAATTTTGAAAAGAATGGTGTAGAAATAAAAAAAAGTGACGAAAACAGGCTGTTTTGGCAAGATCTTTTCCTCCTGAGCTCTAATACCACTTGTAGGATCGAATTGTGACCCAAACGAGTCGTTCAGAAGAGATTTTATCCGTTTCAGATGCGGAAAATAAGAAACGGATGTCAAAACAGCTTGCGTATCACTTTAAACACTGATTTGATTGATATAATAGCGTTTACAATCAGTCTTCACACCGGCAGCACCTCGGTATGGAATCTCTGAACTGTTACAAATGACAAGACCACTCCCCTATTTATACTATTCTAGGTTTAGCTTGAAGATGACATGACAGTTTCAAGCTAAACCTCTATGCAATTCAAGCTAAACCTCTAAATTACATTCAAGCAACTAAGACTCGATATAAGACGAAGTCGACAGATGAATGCACTAACACGTTTGATATCCGTGATCTCTAGCATTGTTTGGTTGTTACTCAAGGACTACTAAGCAATCTCAAGTGAGTACATAGACCCCTCTTTTACTGTTTTCCAAACTGTTTTGGGGTGGAACACATGTGCCTACTTGTTACTTTCATGCTTTCCTGTTTTCACATCATATACTTGCTATGTTCATTAGTACATTTATAGTACATGATTTCATTACATTTTATGCTATGTATGACCATTGTGTGCATACTTAGTACATTGTTTTACATTACATTTCATGCTATGTATGCCCATTGTGTGCATATTTAGTACAGTTGTTTCACGTCACATGCTATGTATGTCTATTGTTGCACACTTAGTACAGTTGTTTCACGTCACATGCTATGTATGTCTATTGTTGCATACTTAGTACAGTTCACATGCTATGTATGTCCATTTGTTGCTTACTTAGTACAGTTGTTTTCATCACATGCTTACATTTTGATATGATATTGGGTTTGTTTTGATGGATCAATATACATTCATTAACACCGATCACGCCGTTCGTTAGTAGGTAGTGGTACCATAGGAATTGACAACTCCCGTTCCTGAAATCCTAGGTTTGTTTGGATTGGAAGGAATGACCGAATTCGATATACATAACTTAGATAAACCTTTAATTTGTTTAAGGGTTTATCGCCACAGTCTCAAGGCTTGGATGTATGTATTCTCACAATACCGCATAGATATTTATATCAGTATAGCATGCATTTGTTCCACAAAACATAGCTTTGATTTAAACCATGTTTTACTTCAATACTTTGTTTTTGTGCATATGGTTTAGTTGATATTTTTCACTAGCCATACATATCATTTTGGTTACACATTACATGATTTACATTTGACACATAAACATTATTGACATTGGTTATACATTACATGACTTACATCTTAACATAAACATTTTGACATATTATTCAATACGTTTGGCGATTGGTTTAAACATAGACATCTTACATTGTTGGTTTGGTTTGAATCATTTAAATTTGGACATATAACCTTTTATGCAAATAACATACTTTTCACAATACATTGTTTTACAAACAACTTAATTTATACAAACTCATTTCACATGGTTATCCACTTAACCATGTGTTATTCTTTTATACATATATATCGTTTGGTTTATTTATCACTTTTCAAATGATTTACAAGACAAAGCAAATTACAAGGTTCATGACTAAACATTTTCTTAAACAATAAGTCATGAATCCTATTTTCATAAACCTATGTATCTCACATGCATTTTTATGCTGACGTACATATTTTCACATGTGTTTTCAGGAGATGATGCATAGGACTTATCAAGATACACATAGGCGGACTTGTGCCTTAGTGACAATAAAAGATGCAAGACTAGTTATTTATGTTATGTTTCTTTGATTGTCAAGACATTGTAACTCTTTTAATCTATAAAACAATATTTCAATTTCCATGTGTTATGAAACAATGATTCTGTTACAACACTCCCTGACGTTTTCCGCCACGTTTTGTTGTTTTACGTGGTCGGGGTGTGACATAGGTACAACATTAAAACACATTAAAACCCAAGTATGGATACAAGGGTTGACATATACACTCTCCGGAAACTAAACTATGCGCTAAAAGACACCCGAAACTCACTTTAAATGCTGAATTCTGCAGAATTCAATAGAAAACCAGCTAAAAACAACAATTTAACACCAAAATATTATGTAGAATTGATGTTTTAGTGTCCAGAATAACTTACAAAGTGTCGGGAATTAAAACTTTCACAAAATGTGCTTCATACCTAGTAAAACTGCGCAACTTAGCACTTTAACGAACCGTTAACGAAACGAATAACCGGACACTACCCAAAACATCAAAATTTAACTAGAAACACTGTTTTTATGATATTAAGCTAGTGTTGGTGATAGAACACCTTAAAAATCATAAAAACACCTAAACACACTTAAACTAACTTAAACCTTCTAGTTTACACTTTAAACCTCCAACTTCCAACAATTTGCACTTAACCCCCCCCCCCCATTCAAAAACCGGCCCAAGGGCCCCACTTCCCTTTTTAATAAAATATTTGGTCTTGCTTCCAAGATATTGAGCATATAACCTTGTGGACAATAAAATGTTGGAGACTTGTTTCAAAAGACCATGAGTTGTTGAAACAAAATCATTTTCACACTTCACAAACCTTATCTTCTTCCTCCCACTCCCTCTAGCTCACGGCCACACTACCATACATACATACCTTCATTTTCATTCATCTTACAACAAATATAAGCTTGTTCTAAGGTGTATGGGGGCTATCTAAGAATACTACAAGTGCTAGAAGTTGAAGGACCTCTTGGAGGAGCTTTTAACCACTTAATTTCATCATTCTTCATCTTCATTCTTCTTGTGCCACTTCCCTAGCCAATAGAGATAGTTGTAGGCTTCCTAAGTTCATGTTTATGTTATGTACAAGTCACACCATCTAAGTAACTAAACTTTAAAAGATGAATATGAGAAGATCTAACATAAACATGAAGAAAACAAGTAATTTTAGTGATTTTTGGTGTATGTGATGAAGTTGATGTTGTTAAATCTTGTGTGTATATTTAGATCTAGTATGTTAAGCTTGTTAGAAGCTTAGATCTAACAAGTTTAAGCATGGATCTTGAAAGATCCATGGTTAAACTTGAAGATGAACTTATGAAACACTTATGTGAACTTGAAAGATGAATTTTGAAGCATAAACTTGTAATCTTGAAGTAACAAAGTGTATGCAGAACTAACTTTTGAAACTAAAATCCATGAAAAGTTTGTTAGAGAATCATCAATAACCTTGTTTATGAAAGATTTAAAGTTGTTAAGTATGGATCTTGGAAGATCCATGATGAAACATGTTTTTAAACATAAAGATCTTTCTATGAACATAAAAATGGTTTTTGAACATGATTTTCAAGACTTTGAAACCATAAAACTCATGGATGGATTGATTAGTAAATTAAAGTTTCCTAAAAAGTTTGTTTAAAATTTACAAGAATGCTTGATTTTGAAAGATCATGGTATGTAAAGTGCAGTTCTAAAAGACTACACATTCTTAACAAAAATCAAGTTCACCATAATGTTTCACATGAAGAAATTAGTGTATGTTATTGGTGAAAATTGTTGGAAATTGTTTTTGGTGTTGAAAAGAAAATAAAGACATGTTTTGAAAACATGGGAAACCTCCATTTTTAGGGGAAACTATGTCAAATTTTTTATAAAATTTTGACACTTAGAAAATATAAGTTTTGGTGAAACTCATTCCCCAAAAATTCACCTAAAAATATTTACCAAGGTTTCCTAATTTTTGTATGAAAAATTCAAGTTAAGAAAATGATGATTTCTTCAAGTTAAAAATTATATTAAGTATGTATATTTTTAGGAAAAATATATATATTTAATGATCACCAAAATTTGTGCTAGGTGTATATTATGTGTATTATATGTAATAGTGTACTAGGAACTTGAAAATACACTAAATACTCCCAAGGAGTATAAATACCAAAATACACATACAAATACATGGGGATACCTAAGTATACAAGTATACAAAAATCCTCACAAGGGGAATATATGGACAATACAAGAAAATATATTTATATATTCCACTAACATATGGACTTTGGACAATTTTTGGACATAACTATATATATATATATATATGTATGGACAAATATATAACTAGGGAGAAGATCATGAGAAAACTACATATAAACGAGAAAACTAGAAAACTAACTAAAAAAACCTAAAAAAAAGCTAAAAAACATACCAATTTTTTTTTTTACAATTTTTTATAAAAAATCGCTAGTTTTTATATATAAAAAAAATTTTCAAATTTTTTTTTATTGTACTGCACATGTGCATTATATGTGTACTACACATGTGCACTATATCTGTATTAGTGCACATGTGCAATACATAAAAAAAAAATTTATTTTTTTTTTTGAAAATTTTTTCCATGCATAAAAACCTGCGATTTTTTATAAAAATTAAAATTTTTTTGGTATGTTTTTTAGTCTTTTTTAGTTAGTTTTTTGGTTTTCTTATTTAAATTAGTTTTCTCATGATCCATCCCCTATATAACTATTACCAAGTGATGGAAATTATACAAAACTCGGGTGAATAACAAAAATAAGTATATATATTTTTAAAGCATGATAAAATATATATATTCCGCACAAGACTTAAAAATACATTATTTTTAAGAAATATAATTCCGGAAAGTAATAAAAATCAAAGTATTGATTTTTGGCAAATATTGTAAAATACACAAGTATTTACATAAGAATAAAAGTATACTTTTCTAAGTATACTTGCACAAAAATAATATTGAGAATATTATTTATCAAAATACTTATATTCATTTTTGGAAAATAATATATGTAACATATATGGACAAGTTAAAAATATAGTTTATTTTTAACACTTAATATGTTGGCAAAGACTACATAAACAAATATATATTTTGAAAAGAAAAATATATATATTTACAAATAAACAATACAAATTCAAAGTGCAAAGAGACGACGAACGGGCAAGACCCGACAAACAAGGGCACGGCCCTCACAAGAGTTGAACATACAAAGAACCAATACACAAACTAAAGATGGTGACTTGTACTTGTGTGATACAAGTCTAGTGACTAACGTACATAGAATAATTATAAGTCACGACGCTTACAAAAACAGCCGGTGAAGTTTACGACGCGAGTTACGCAAAACTGTGAGTTCATGTCCCCGCTTTTAAACATTTTCTTGTTTTCTAAACTTGGGGAAAATACATGTACTGTGGTATGTAGAAACAAAACTAAGGAATGATACTATAGATCATGTCACGAATAGGGTGTCATAAGCACCATTAATCAATGTAAGTCATAGACCGCGGAACAAAAGGTTAGATCTAATGGGTTTCAGGAAGCCACACTCTTGGCCACATTTTTACCGAGAGTGCTTTTGTGTCTCTAGTCATGAATCGACAAGTAAAATGCCTATGGGTTGGATGCTTCCTATGTCGTTACATATGTTAGTGGCCTCGTGAACCATTAGCGATCTCGAATTCCTTACATTTACAGAAATACTTTTTCAAGTACAATTACATACCATGTTTCCTACAACGAATACTTAAATGTTTTTCACAAAACTGCATGAATTCACACCAACTTATGTTGACGATTTTCCAAAACTTACATGTATTTCAGGTAACTAAGTGGATGTACGTACGGCCCCTCTTGCTCAAGGATGTTGTTTGTGTTTCTAGATATTTTGCGTCAAGGCTCCAATGCCACTTTTGTAGGATTTGGTTGTTATATCCCACCCCCTGTGGTGATATAATGATCAAAACCTTGATATTTGTTTTTGGAATAAGTTGTAAACTTTTCAAACAATTATCTTTCATGTGATGTAAACTCTTAACTTAACTTTTGTTTTGGATATTTATTATCAATGGCATGATGGAGTTTGTTTTATGATCATGTAGTATGTTTACCATTCGTATGCAATGAGAACCTTTCAAGATCACACCTTGTGTTTCCGCCTTAGAAAGGGGTGTGACAGATTGGTATCAGAGCTGCGATTGTAGTGAACCAGGATTCCTTCTGGAGTCTAGACTACAATCTTTAGGATCCTCTCACGAAAACAATTTTTCAAAAGTCTTCATTGCATAAAACTTTCCGTGACATCCACTACCTGAACTTGTTTTTCAAAAAGTCAAGTAAGGACACTACGAGACTTAGGGTGCACAGGGGTAGCACTTAACTTCAACTAGGGACTACTTGCTTATTTGAGTGTAACTATGTATATTAATTAAGTAGTAATAATTAATATATGTACATATGCTATGACTCTTATGTTACAGGTACACATGTCTTCATCTGAGAGTAGTGGTCTATCGGAGGAGCATGATCCCATGGCTGTCGTTTCCGACGACGAGATCGCACCAGCTCCTGAGATCTTTACTTCCGACTCAGAGACCGGTCCCGAGCTTATGTCTGATGATGAAGACCCTGATGATTTCCAGCCTTTTGCTTTACCCGACTTTGGTGATGACATTCCTTTCATTGATGATGCCCTAGCTTTTCCTCTACCTATTCATGATCAGTTCATCATTGGACATCCCGATGGCGAGCATCTTGTCGAGCCCATTCCGATCCACGTTGTTCCCCTCGCTGTCATCCTAGCTGAGGATTGGCCTTTTGTTGACTTGGGCGATGATATCGATGTTCCAGTGATTGAGGTAGATCCCATTGACGACGACTTGGGTGATGGTGATGTATTCGACATCGCCATCTTAGACGTAGCATCAAATGTTGTATCTGTCATTGACATCTCTTCTGATTCTAACCCTGATTCTGTTGCCGACTCTTTTGAGTCTGTGACCTCTTCAGCCCTTCTAGCTGCTGGACTAGGGGCTTATCCTACTGATGATGATGATGATGCTATGTCCATTGCACCATCTTCTCCTGTTCACGTTCCTACACCTACTCATACCCCTCCTCACACTCCTACTCACGTAGCTAGTGACAACTCCTCACGTCCACCTGTTCCGGCAGACCATTCTAGTGGTGCACGTATTATCTGTTATGCTTCAGCTTTTCCCCACACACCACCTACTCACGGGGGAGAGCCTTCCGGTCATCCACATATACCACCACCTGAGTTAAGTCCACGCGTTCAGTCGCCCCGATTGTTCCCTCCGTATTCTATGCCATTATCCGATCCATACCATCCTTCACATCACACAGGATACACTAGAGATGATCTTCTTCTATCACTCCAGCTTCAGTTTGAGATCCTTTGGCGTAGGGTCTACAAGTTGGAGAATGAGGCCGATGCGAGACGACCTCCTCCACCAGATTATCCACCACCTGTTACACCTCCACCACCATCTTCACCCCCACCGGCATCTCCGCCACCACCTGTTCGGGCACCTACTGAGGGTCATGCTGCTCGGTTTCTCACTGTAGAGCAGCAGGTCAGCTTCCTCATCCGTCGAGTCCACGAGCTCGAGGATGAAGTGACTTGTCTTCGCAGTTTGATCTTCCCTACACCCCCACCCTCCCCACCAGCCCATTAGGTTTTTCATTGCAGGTACTTAGATGGAGTAGTATTTTTGGTATGAAGACTACGAGCAAGTTTTGGGTACAACTTGAAGACAAGGACCGCCATTGTGAAGAAAGATATTTGCCTTTTATATGTATTAAACTTGTACTATTGGGTGATGTAACCCTTATGCATTTTTGTTTTCTTCACAAACAATGATGTAACAAGTTGTCCTGATATGTATAAAAAATCAGTGAATATCTTATGACACATCAGTATTTATCCATTTATGCATGCTTATTGTTGTATGAATTGATTTATATGTTTGGTGGATTGTTTGATATTGCTTATGTGTGTATATGTACTACTACTATCTAGTATGATGGTATCAGACAAATACCTAACCCTGTTATGTTGTGTTTTGGAAGAACATGGCGCCTAGGGGAGCTATGAACTCTCGAGGTTCTAACCAAGCACCTCCTCCACCGATGCCGAGGACTGCTGAAGAATTGATCTCTCTGCTGGATGAAAGGATTTCTGAAGCTATCGCCCAATACGAGGCAAACCGTGCTGAGTACAGTGGAGGCTCAGGCGGTACCGGACGAAATGGACATGGAGATTCATCTGGAGGAAACCCGACCCAAGGTAACCTTAAGTTGATTTGCTATAATTTGATGGAACTTATGAACAGTCTTTGTATCATTAATTGCTCAAATGTGAATTGGTTGGATAAATTCCATGCTGCACCTACAAGCAGTTTCTCGACTGCAAGCCACTGAATTACGACGGCACTGGAGGTGCAGTGGCTTTTGTGCACTGGACGGAGAAAACTGATTCCACAATCCACATGAGCGAGTGCACCACAGACCAGCAAGTCACTTTTGTTACTGGATTGTTTGTCGACGAAGCTTTGACTTGGTGGAATTTGTAAGTCCAAACTCTAGGAGATGATGCCTCTTACGGCACGACATGGGATAAGTTGAAGGAAAGAATGAGGGAAAAGTATTGCTCACGTGCTGAACTACAAAAGCTGGAAACTGAGTTTTGGAACCTGTCCATGGTTGGTGCGGACATTGTTGGTTATACTCAGAGATTTCATGATCTGTCGAGAGTGATCCCCTACTTGATGACTCCTGAATTTAAGCGCATCGAGCGCTACATCTGGGGATTGGCTCCAGAGTTTCACAGTTTGGTGACTACGGCAGACCCACAACGATCACTCAGGCTGTAACTCTGGCTGTCAGCCTTACTGAAGATGCTGTACGTATGAAGAAGTTATCGTTGAAGGCTACTAAGAAAATCGAGACGCATGCTGAGTCGTCTGGTGACAAGAAAAGGAAACACTCGAATCTGAATCAAGCAACCCGTAACAACAACAAGGGTTCTAACAACAAGAAACGTGACCCCAATCCACCCAAGGAGACAAAAACCCTTGCAGCTGCGAATGACACTGCTACTAGAGGGTACCAAGGCACCATGCCCAAATGTAACAAGTGCAAGCGTCACCATGATGGATTTCGTCGCATTCCAAAATGCGACAAGTGTGGAAAATTGGGTCATCGTACCGAAGACTGTTGGGGAAAAGGAAATGGAAGTGGTAATAGAAACGGGAATGGAATCTGAAACGATGTTGGTAATGGGAACGGTAATGGAAATGGTAATGTTACTGGTAACAGAAATGGAAATGGGAACGGACAGAACCAAGGATGTTTTGGTTGTGGTAGCAAAGAGCACTTCAAGAAAGATTGCCCAAGGGAAAACAACGCTCAAGCTCGAGCATTTGTGATAGGAGCAAGGAACGCCCGTGAGGACCCTAATGTGGTCACCGATACGTTTCTCGTTAACAATCATTTTGCATCCATATTATTTGACACTGGTGCTGACTATAGTTTCATATCTGTGGAATTTAAACGTATGCTTGGAATAGAATCTAATATATTAGATATTCCTTATTCCATAGAACTAGCCGATGGTAAACTGGTTGAATCGGGCGAAGTTGTTAGAGGGTTGTACATTGGAACTTGGTGAACGAAGATTTAGTATCGATCTTTTGCCTGTTCAGTTGGGTAGCTTTGATGTTGTAGTCGGAATGGACTGGCTGTCCAAGAATAAAGCCAAATATGTTTGTCACGAGAAGATCATTCGCATCCCTCTTACGAATGATGAAACACTCATAGTCCATGGAGAGAAAAGAGACACGCCCTTACGGATCATCAATTGTATGAAGGCACAGAAATGCTTGCGAAAAAGATGTGTTGCATTCTTGGAACATGTAGTAGATAAGAAGGCTGAGGAGGCGAAGCTCAAAGATATTCCTGTGGTGAAGGAATTCCCTGATGTTTTTCCCAAAGACTTGCCAGGATTATCCCTGCAAAGACAAGTCGAGTTCCATATTGACTTGGTTCCAGGCGCCGCTCCTATAGCCAAGGCACCATATCGACTTGCACCATCCGATGCAAGAATTATCTACACAACTCCAGGAGTTGTTGGATAAAGGATTCATAAGGTCGAGCTTCTCGCCTTGGGGAGCTCCAGTACTGTTTGTAAAGAAGAAGGATGGAACCTTGCAGATATGTATTGATTACAGAGAGTTGAATAAGCTCGCTGTTAAGAATCGGTATCCATTGCCGAGGATTGACGACTTATTCGACCAATTGCAAGGATCGAGCCATTACTCCAAGATTGACCTTCGGTCTAGCTATCATCAGTTGAGGATTCAAGAGGAGAGCATACCCAAGACTGCGTTCAGGACTCGTTATAGGCACTACGAGTTCTTAGTGATGCCGTTTGGTTTGACGAACGCGCCAGCAGTGTTTATGGATCTGATGAATCGAGTATGCAAACCGTATCTCTATAAATTCGTGATTGTATTTATCGATGATATTCTGATTTATTCACGAACAAAGGAAGAGCACGCGCAACATCTCAGAACCATTCTGGAACTACTGAAGAACGAGAAGCTTTATGCAAAATTCTCAAAATGCTAATTTTGGATTCGCGAGGTACAATTCCTTGGTCATGTGGTGAACGAGAATGGTATCCATGTAGATCCAGCAAAGATTGAAGCGATAAAGAATTTGGAAGCCCCCAAGACAACGACTGAAGTTCGACAATTTTTAGGATTAGCGGGTGTCACACCCCGATCTTCGGTGGGCCCAGATGGGTACATTCGTGACGGTTGGATAACAGTTATCACAATATAATAATATGCAGCGGAAGTACTGGATGGAAATTATTAAAATAAAGCTTGAATGTATAAAAGTATTACAAGCATTCGATACAAGCCCACAGGCAGGATCTAATAAACAGAGCTTTAGACATCATAGGCCTTAAGCTTTAGGAGTGCAAATTCCTTAGCCTTCATTCTAGCCGACCCGTATTCCCAGCCTATAATAAGGTTCGGTACCTGTTGTTCAATCTTTTGAAAATACGTCAGTCAAAGCTGGTAAATACAATTAACTGACTCTTTGGAAAAATAGTTTTTCGAAAAGAGTTTTATACATATGGAAAACCCATAGGTGATCATTTAAAAATATCTTGGGATTATTCTTGTTACGAAATTATATACTTGATTAACCCATTGGGTTGTCCGGACATGGTATTATTAACCCCTAATTATATCAATTATCAAGTAAATGGATTAAACCGTATTCTTACATTTTTTTGCGCAATCATAGGCGACTTACTTATGTAATAACCGCCCTAAGAGGCATATTTGCCATCCCAATTTTACATTAAAATATGTCAAAAGTATTTACCTTTTTGCTAGCTTCCAATCAATAAGACTATATTTGGCTAAAAGCCGCAAGTCTAAGTATTATTGACCCAAGTCCGATTATCTGAGGGTACTATAGTCTGGAATGAACAAATTTATTATCTGTTAGAATGTATACGGGCCAAAGGTAATCCCTTTAGATATGACCCGATACTTAAGAATAGGTTCGCTAGATTAAGCGTATACCGAATAGAATGTAGTTTAACCCCAACAAATACTAGGACTTGTATAATATGGGTAAACAAAGTACATTCTGGATTTTGAGATCAAAACGATAAGGTTAAACCCATTTCGGTAATCTTATGTAAACTAGTTACGTAAGTCTAACCGTATGCGTATAAGCGATATTGGGTAACCGGATGAGTCATGAACAAGTTCCATATTCCAATACACTTTAAACAAGTTATAATATTAGTAGGATATTAACTTGTATGCCTGTTAAGGTTTTAAAATCAAACTATGCCTCATAAGGGCATTTTGGTAATTTTATAACTTATAAAAGGAGCTTGCAAGTAAACTGATGTTATGGTCATAAACATCTTGTAAAAATGGTTAGCGTATGATATCATATCAGTGGGGTATCAAATATATGTGTGGTTTATGCTCCAAGACCAAACTATGTGCCGTAGGGGCATTTTGGTCATTTCACACATAGTTTTGAGAATTTATTTGGGATTCTGAGTTCATGACTTATACCTACTGTAAAATATTTAAAATGGTTTATAAAATCAGTAGATAACAAGTCTTTGTTTATAAATATGGTTTAAAACCATACTACGCGCCTAAACGACGTTAATGTCGTTAAATGATGATTTATGCGATGATTTATGAAATCTGATGTTATGACCAGCTTTGAATAGTTAAAATATTTTATTTGTCATAACATATCAGTAAGCAAAAGGTTTGGTTTGAATATTATACATCAAACCCATTTTTTGTGCCATAAGGGCATTATCGTCATTTATCGGCATTGTATAAAAATTTGAAGTTAAACTCATATTACAATCTGACATATCATCCCAAATAATCCTAATTATAATATCATATCAGCAGGTAATGAGTTTTATGCTAAAATTATGTTTAAAACTCATTTTGGGTGTAAAAGGGCATTTTAGTCCTTTTAAAAGCATAGTTTACGCTTATATGCGTAAACTCAGTTTATGACCAGATTATAAACATCAAAATAATCTAAACATGTTTACTTATCAGTACATAACTCATTTTCATGCTCATTTATATTTAAAACCTTATTTTTAAACAAAAGGGCATATTAGTCAAAGTACGACATAATAACAGAACATGCGCATAAACTCAGATTACTAGCCCGATCGTGTAATATAACCTTATAGGGTTATACTACATTATATTACGATCATAACGAGACCTAAACTCAGTAGCATACTAGTCTATTTCGGTTTATAACCAAAAGTCAACGCAGAAGTCAAACTTCACGATTTCGGTTGCGAACCGACCCAAAAACTGGAATTGACTAGCCGAACATGTTTACACATGTTCTAATAATTATAACCAAGTTGTTTAAGTGATAAAACATATTTTAGAACACTTCTAAACTCATATCGCAATTATTTTGAAAATTAACCCGTTGACTTTTTAAAGTAATTTTACGTTGACTCGTCAATTGACCAAGTAAACGTGTTTCTTAGGAGGTGCCAAGCCTTGAACAACTTCTTTCAATGTGACAGTTGTTCTCTGATGTCAACATCATGTTTGAAGCAGACAGTTGTTCATTAGTAGTTACCAAGCCTTGAACAACTTCATTCAATGCGACCGTACTAGCTTCAAGACTTACAATCTTTTCATTCAACCCTTGCACCTCATTCTTCAAAACAAAATTCTCTGCTTCCAAATTTTTCCTCTTTTCGTCTGAAGTAGTTTTTTCTTTCTCAAGCTTCATAACTCTAACTTCCACAGCTTTTTTTCTACCGTCATCAAAGAATGGCATATCAGGTATATCTTCTAAGTTCACCGGTTCAGAACCAAGCGGAATATCACCAAAACTTTGATTGAATTCTAAAGAGTGTTGTGAATGTCTTGGTGTTGATGCTTTCTTTGTTGTAGAACCAGGTTCTTGAACTGTTTGATGTTCCTGAGGACGAGTTTGATGAACTTCTTCAGTTTGTATTAGAACCAATTGTTGTATTGGAGATCTTGGTGGAGTTTGAATCGGTATTTCAAAAGGTTCAATCGTTGAAGTTTCAACTCTTTCAGGTTCACGTTGAATTGGATCACCAGCAATTGTGACTTTGACGGTTCTCACCGTACTCTTGCGAGCTTTATTTGGTTTGGGAGAATCAATTGGTTTAGACATTCTCTTCAGTCTCCCCTTCTTTATCTTCTGAATCTCAGCACCAGAAGGTTCATAAGTAGCATCCTCTTCATCACTATTTTTCTTTTTTGTCGAACCATCATCGATATGTTATCGGTTGAACTTCGGTGGTTATTCTTTGTTTCGATGGTAGATAACCTTATGATAATAATCATCATGAAACGTGTTAGCATTCTCGTCTACCTCATGGTTCGGACATTCTCGTTTGAAGTGTACCTTTTGTTTACACTTAAAGCATGTAACTTTGGATTTATCAAATCCAAGTTTAGTATTATGACCTCTAACACATTGTCGCCCTGTAATCTCCATGAACCTCTGTGCCCGTCTGATCACACTGGCCATACACCAACGAATGTCAATTAACTTCACTTCTTCCGGATCAATTTGGTCATAATCTTCTCTAGTCATGTTGGAGTTTTCAACTTTCCTCGCAACTAGACTTTCATAAGACTCCAAGATTGATGCCAAGAAGATCATGTGTTGCTTAGCTGCATTAGCACTCATGCTTGGTGAGTTGTTTAAGTTTACAGCTATGTTGCATTGAATTACATTTGCATTGGAGTTGTTCTGATTTAGATGGTTGTTCGATGCATGAGATGATTGATTGGTTGGATTTGCATTTGAGTTTGAAAAACCAAAACTACTACTCGATGAACCACTATTTGGTGAGCTACTTTTTGGTGATCCAATTGAGTTTTTTGCACTAAATGTTGTGCTAATTTTGGAAGATTTTTTGGTTAACAATATGCTTCCTCGATAGAATAGATTCACATTCTATTAAAGATTTGAGTTATTCATCTTATTCTGCTTTCGTATTTCTAACTCGTGACCTTCAAGCTTTTGAATCAGTGTCTGTAAACTAATCATACCAAACTCTGAACTATTATTGAGAATCATGATGTATGTAGAACGATCATCTTCATTTGGTACGGCATCTATAAGCTTGTCTATTTTCTCCTCTTGATCTTTTCTTACACCCAATCTATCCAACTCGATTAACAAATGACAATAACGCTCTATCATCTTTCAGATATTTTCACCTTTCAAACAACTAAAAAGATCAAATTCCTTCTTTAACAATGATTTCTTACTTTTCTTCATTTCTGCCCCACCCTCATATTTGTTCCCAAATTGATTTTGATGTTCCTGTGTGTTGAAGCAAAGAAAATATATCATCTCTGACTGATTGTTGGAGAAATGTAACCATTTTTATCTCATGAGAATATGTTATTTTGTCACTTTCAGTTAAAAACATAATCTTCGTTACTTCATTACGATCATTTGTTGGAGGTTTATATTCATTGTATAACATATGCCAGCTTTCAAATGCATATGCTTTGACCCAATTTTCAAAACGCTCTCTCCACCCATTGTAGTCTTCCATGTTCAACAACTTTGGTGGTTTTTGATATGTTCCAAGTGTGTTATCAATACTTAAACTTTCAGATATAGCATTTGTTGTTGTTCTTGATGTGGATTTTGGTGCAGACGTAAAAGCGTCATAGAACTCATTGTAAAACTGTGACTCCATGTTCACAAACTTTGAATTTCTCGAAAAATACTTGAAAAAGTCAACAATTGGTCAAACTAAACTTTGAAACGAGAGAGATAAATTGCTTTCGTGCGAGAGGGAATGCCTCTCATGCGAATGGGTCTAGTTTGAATTAACTCGCAAAGACTGAGCTCTTTCGCGCGAAAGGGATAAATCCTTTTCGTGCGAATGGAACAAATTTATCAAGAAACATATTTTTTAACCCTTTCGTCCGAATGGGTATGCCGATTCATACGAATGCGTCTCGGATGATTAGCCCAGTTGCACGAAACTCAGGTTGTGTTTTTCATGGTTTTTTCAATATTTTTCAATGAATTTGTTTGAATTTTGATCTGATTTTTTTTCAAGGATTGATTAGTTCATAATTTCTCACGTTATATTCAAAAATTAGAAAAACTTGTCCATGATTTCGGGTTCAATTTTTCATTTTAAGTAGAAAGAATATGAGTAGAAGAGATGTGATGAGAAATATGATGAAATCTGATCCAAATAGGTCGATGGTATCTTGTTCTATCAGTCGTTGAAACCGGTCTCCAAGCTCTGATACCACTTGTGAGGAACGTTTCGGGTTCCCGAATGCTCCGACCGGTCAATACATCTTCATATCTCGTGCGGAATTCGAGTATAAAGATGAAAAACACACAAAGATACCGTTGAACACTGATTCTATTGATATAAAGCAAGTATAGATCCGCAAACTCAGTTTGGCCTTCGCCTCAAGTTGCCAAAAGTTACAAATGAATGACCCAACACCCCTATTTATAGGCAAATCCCATTCGACCGAAACTGCTAGGAATGAGTGGGTCGCTTTCGTACGAATAGGCTTTATGGCCCTCTCGCACGAAAGACTCTTTCGTGCGAAAGGGTCATTTACAATAAAATCTGACCTTTTCGATACAAAATACAATCTAATCTATACAATTCAATGCATAACAAAACTAGACTAGATATGTGACGAAGGTTGCAGATATATGCATTCACAGATTTGCATGTTCATCACAGTTCCTCCTAACTGGCGTCAGAAGATCCTCAGATTCGAGTGTTAAAAGCTAGGGTGTTGTCAATACGGTAATGGTCTGTTAGGCCACGCGAATGGATCTGTTCTTGTTGTAGAACGTAGCGAAATCGATCAGTGACGAGGTGCGGAATCCCTCGTCACCGTCTGAGAATCACAAACAACAGTTTCAATGCTTAACAAGTCTGAATTCTATTGATTGATGGTGAAAATACAGTAGTTCCGGTAGAAAGTCAGACAGACAGAGCTTCGCTACAATGATCAGCAAAAGGTTCTAAATAACTACCACTAGCCTACTATTTATAGGCAACCAGGGAAGGATATAGTGTCACCTGGTCGGATGGTCATCCGATCGGATGGCCATCCGTTCGGTTGACACATGTCACCCAACGGATTTCACTTTAACAGTTACGCGCCGTTCCCTGAATTGTCTAGACACAAACATACATATACAAAAATACATACACAACACAAAATACATAAGACTCAATGCAGACGGAAGATACAGACATATGTACTAACAGACTCCCCCTTGGATGTAGCTGTAGTTCCTTCCTGCATAGTCTTCAATCCGTCTTCCTGCTGCGTCTTCTCTCCTTAGCTTTCTGTCTTCTTTTCTCATCTCTTTCTGCAATCATCTTTCTCCTAAGAGGCCTACCAACTTCATTCTAGTATTTTCTATATTCAGGATCACCATCGCGCTTCCTATCCCACCTTGGGATCTTGTTTTCTTCTTTCTCGATTGGTGTCTGGTCTGTTGGTGGAGGTCTCATCAGCTTCCATCTTCCAAGTTTCGCAGCTTTATCAGCAATCTCCTTGAATCTTTGACTGCGCTTATATTTCTTCAAGAATTATCAATCTCCAAGTCTCTCCACTTTGACTTCCAATATCCGCCAGAATTAATGTCTTTCGCGTAACACAAGTTCACCAATTTTTGATACTGTTGAGCTTGAACTTTTTCTGGCTTTTCATACACAATCTTGTTATAGAATAGACAGTCAATATCCTTCCTGGAACAGTTAACTAGCCACATAGGATCCAACACACTGATCCTCCTTGATTCTCCAGTCTTCTTGTCATATAAGGAAATTACCGCTTCCGCTGTGCTCTGGTTGTACATCCAACCTTGAAAGTCTTCATAGAAATCTTGCTCCATAGCACGTAGCGGCATGTTTTTGCAGACATCTCGGCGGCTTTATATTCAAAGTAATGTCTTTCTCCCCCGTGACTGGATCAATCTTTATATCTTATTTTGGAAATTGTGGCTTCCAATCTGGAAATCTCTCCTTTGCTTGCAACTTAATGTAGTTCCACAAATGTTGATCATGCTGCTTCACATCTAAGCCATAGTAGAACTGTTTGATGTTCTTTGTCTGCACTAATTCTTCAACATCCCACCATGGGAGGGTTTGGATATCTGACAGAAATTCAAAGTACTGAACCCCCTGCTCCCGTCTGATAGCATAGACTTTCAGATCTTCTAGATATCCCCAAGATAAGATGTCTCCTAGAGATATATCAACATTATGCGTGAAATACTGAAGAGGTCTCCTGAACTTCCTCTCCTTGGGCATGACTTTGAAAAATTTCTTTCTTTCTTCTACCAATGTTTCTCATTGAATTATTCTAGGAATACCTTCAGTACTAATTTTCTCCACAACTTTCCTTCTAATCTCATCTTCATTTTGTTCCTTGAACATTTCAGCAAGAGTTGGAAATGAATCATCGACGCCAGAATAATGAAACATAGTATCTTCCTCAGAACTATCTGAACAATTTTCAACTTCGACATGATGAAAATTATTAGCTTCATGTGCATATTTGAACTCATACTCCTTTTCTGGCGATGAAGGAATCTCATCCTCAATATCAAACTTAAACTTTCCATCTTATAATCCCAACTCCTCTAATATTTCAGCTCTTGACCTAGGTACCTCTGTCTCCCCCTCAACTGGAGCATTCAAGTATATAATAGTAGGCTGTGTGAGGAATACCAGGTCTGCATGCTGTTTCCCAGAAGAAGAAGACTCCTGGTGTTGTTCCTCTTCTTGCTCATTGAGTTCATCGTTCAGAAAATCATCCAATGATTGTTGGACTGAAGGTAATACAATCAACCCTGTTGAACCTTGATCTTCATCATCATCTTTATAATTATCCCATGAAGGATCGTAGTTATCAACATCTTCAAGAATACGTTCCAACTCTTCATCTTCTATCTTTTCTTCTCCCTTCTCCTCTTCTTTCCATCGTAATAACATCACTTCAGGTTCTTTCGCCTTCCTTTTACGCTGTTCTACTTGCATAAGGTGAATAATGTCATAAAAAATGTAAGATAGAGGAGTAAGTTCACCAACAAGTACGAAGCTTTGTTGAGGATCAACATCCATATACTCCTCTTCATTCACATCAATCATCTCATCATCACCTTGGACTTGTTGACTTGAAGTACCAAGAGTCTCTTTTGTATCAACAACCAATCCTTTCTTTTTCTGAGTTGCTTCTTGAGCCAACTCTTTCTCCCTGGAAATTCTTCGTTCTTCAACCCTTTGAATTTCCAAGTTGTTGTAGATAGATTGAACATTGATGCCCAGATGATGTTCCATCACTGTGTATAACATGATAAGCTGTTCATCTTTTACTGCTTTGTCTGCTCTAAGTGCCTCAATCTCCAGCTTCATCACTTTGATTTCATTTGCAGACGCTTCATGAAGTTCTTGTAACATCTGATGTAGTGTCTGATTTGTTTAATTCAAGTTCTTGTTCTTCACATGTAGATCAGAAATCTCTACTGATAGTTGCTCAAATAACTTTGCATTATCATCCACATCTTCTTCCAAAGTCTTCATCTTCTTTGCATGTTTGATCACGACAAAATTTATCTCTTCATTCACTTTAGAAAGCTTCTCAAGTTGCTGTTTCAATTCGTCGCGCTCAACTTCAGCTTTCTCTTTCTCTTTCTCTAGAAGACTCATTTTCTTTTTTTAAATCTTTGACTGTTGCATCATGAAACATGTCATAGTCTTCATCTGGAAGAATGTCACCAGTGAATTCGCCAAGAACATTTGGAAAACCTTCAAATGGATCAGGAAGAACAGTTTTCTTTGGCTTTGAAGTCTCTACAACATCAAGATTTTCTGGTGGTGGTGGTGGTGTAGACATTCTTTCTTCAGTAAACACAACCTCATCATCATCACCTGCTTTCTTTTCAACATTTTGAACTTGTTCAACCTCAGGGATTTGAACATTTTGATCTTTCACAGCTTCAGGACCCTTTGAAGTTGCAACGTGCTTTTCACTTTTGCCGCTTTTGGATTCTGGCATAGTAGCACCTCCTTTCTTCGCCCTGACATTTCTTGGAATAAAGCTAGATTGAACTGCTTTGCACTTTATCCTTAGTTTCTTTTTCTCTTCAGCTGTTGGAGTATAAGTAGAATCTTCTTCATCAGATCCTTTCTTCTTCCTTTTCTGAGGTTTCTTCTTTAACTGAACCTTTCCATGACCAATCGTTGATTTATCAATCTCGGATTCTGTTTCAGAAGACTCATCATCAGCATCACTTGAATCAGTGTGAGCAACACCTTTAGGTTCCTTTTCTTTAACATTCTCTGGTTGAACATGCTTTGCAGAAGATTCAACTTGAGTCTTTGTAGCAACCTCAGTCTGTTGTATATATTGCTCAAACGTCACCTTCATCAAATCAATGCCTTCTTGAGTAATATATGCGGGATTAAGTACTGGCTCATCAACCAACCTTGGTGGTGATTTCTTTGAAGGCCCTGCAAAATAAGCATTGAACATTCATTAGAATAATATAACATTTAGAGATCTAACTTTTCTTATGACTCCCCATTTCAACTATACCCTTAACAACAATCTTAGGTGTAGGAACTTTAGGAGCAGATACAGTTGGAGAGGCCTTTGGTGTTCTCTTCCTCTTTCCATCCTTAACAAACCAATATCTAAGCTTCTTCTCATGCATATCCCTTAAACTATCATCCTCATTCTCTGAATTGTTGTTTTCATGCCTCCAGGCATCATTTTCAGGAGCAACGTATCCTGGATTTGCAATCTTACAGATCATATGCTTAGCCCTTGGCTCTGTTTCATCTTTCTTCAGCTTATATTGATCTAATCTGCTCAAGGTCTCGACTTTCATGTTCCGTAGATTCATTACATCAGCAGGATCCTTTGGAAGGCCTGTCACTTGATCGTCAATCATCATTTGTATAAACCTGGGATACATTATGTACTTCTCACTGCTGATATTATCAACCATATGATCAAACAATACTTGAGAAATATTGTATGGTCTATTAAGCACCAAACAAGTAATGATGTTCATGATATAGTCTGATGTCTCGTCATAAGCTCCCTTCCTATGCGACAAACCATGCACGACACAGTGAACTAGTAACTTATATGGTCTGCTAAACATGGACTTGAGATATTTGCCGTTCACATGTCCTGTAAATCCCATTCTGAACCACAATCCTTTGCATAATCTTTCAGGGACTATAGTCGGATCATTATCACTATCTCCTAATTCCAAAACACGTCTTAAATCTCCAACATTAAACTTAATCTCAACATCTGTATCTTTATCATTTTCATCTTTCTTTTGAACTGCTGTGTATATCATCTTTTCCTTTTCATCCTACCTCACTGACTTCCAAAACATTCTAACATGAGATTCGTACACTGTCGTTCCATCAGTCAAAGCTTTGTTGATTCTACTCTCCCTTAAAAACTTCGCCGTATCTTTAAATAGTGTTGTGTTTGTATAGATTTCATCCAAGATACAGTAAATGTTGTGAGAATGATTCCAATCTAAAGATCTTGTCTGCAAGAATAAACAACTTTAAAGTCTACACAAAGTTCGAGACACAAAGTGAAAAGTGACAAAATTTTGAAAACATCAAAAATTTTCTAACGCTGGAATGTACACTCTATGCAGTATTGAGGATCGGATGGCTATCCGATCGGATTGCCATCCGATCAGATGAACCATCTTATGCAAGAATCAAATAAGTCATGTGCATATGGATCGGATGGCCATCTGATTGGATTGCCATTCGGTCGGATTGTCACTCGATCCATGTGACAGTCAGATCATCACCTTTGACAAGTCAACTCAATGAGTGAATGGAATGGATCAGATGGCCATCCGATCGGATTGTCATCCGATCGGATTGCCACTCGAACAATGACAAGATAGCACAATGATGAACAAACATGACATAGTGTGTTTTGGATCGGATGGCCATCCAATCGGATTGTCATCCGATCGGATTGTCATCCGATCGGATTGCCACTCAATCATTGACAAACATATAAGCACATGAAACAGTCAAACATTGAATGTGTGTTTTGGATCGGATGGCCATCCGATCGGATTGTCATCCGATCGAGATGCCATTCTATCCAAACCATCTTGTAAACAGTTAAGGCATAAAAATCAAGACAAGTACTTAGAAAAATATCAAACACATAAATGCGTTGGATCGGATGGCCATCCCATCAGATTGCCATCCGATCGAACTGCCAATCGATCAATCTGACATGAAGGACAGTTTGAATGATTCAAGAACATCAAAAAATTTTCTAACATTTTGACAATATTGAACATGTTTTCACGTAGAGTTTTTGCCGATGATCAAAACCCTATGTTCAGTTTTCTCTAACTCGGCCTAGTTTGGATTTAATTTGACAAAATGTGGTCCTAATGCCGACACCTCTAATCCTCAAATCATCAATTTCTAACATGTTTTTGTACAAATTGAGACAGTAAACCTATAGATCTAAGGCCTGTGAACAAAACCCTATGTTTGGATTCTATCAAAGATCATAAAAAAATGCCTAGATCTAAGATTTTCTACACCGACAGTCGCCGACATACATAAAACCATCAAAAACATCAAATTTAACAATCAAGATTAGAAATCTTACCTTTCCCATAATGAAGATTGTACAAGCCAATAATCCTATGAAGTTTGGAAAGCAAGAGTGTGAAACAAGATCAAGAAAAGTGAGAGTGTTTAGGAGAGTGTCGAATAGTCGCTCGATCGAGTAATGGTTTGACTGAAGACCATTGACCACTATTTATAGGCATGACCAAATGTCGGATGGCCATCCGATTGGATGGCCATCCGATCGGATTGCCATCCGATCCAAACACCTCTTTGACTTTTGATGTTTTAACCTTTTGACTTTTTGGCGTTTTATCAGTTTTGGTCAGTTTTAGAAATCCACTTAAGTATCTAGGTCCAAGTTAATGACCCTAGGCACTTAATTTTGTCTACTAAGTCCAAGTTAATGACCTTGGTTGACCTGAAATGAAACAACTGACAATTTGTTCAAACATTTCAAACATGTTTTCATAAAAATTTTACAAGTGTCAACTTAATGAACTTGTTTTGACTTTGAATTTTCAAACCTTTCAAGATTAGCTCCCAACGTTGTTGTCCAGTTTAGAAACATCCTGCTCTGCTCCATGACTGCGAGTCTGAAGATCAGCTTTCTACCTTGGTTTGTCGAAAAACTAAAGCAGAAAAGTAAAATCTTTTTGTGATTTTAAAAGAAAGTTTAAACTAGAAAACTATGAAATCTTTTTGGGTTTAAATGCAGTAAAAGTAAACTATTTACAAACATATTTTTGGTGAGCGCGTTAGGGGATCATATCAGCTACTGACAAATTACAAGTATCGTTGAGCTTGATTACACACTAAGTATTAAACAATTCACTTAGATTGCCGATATACTGATCCTTTTAAATTTTCACACAAATTTCAATCTATTCAGGATACAGTTTAATGTCTTAAATGCTTAACTTATACGCGTGTCCCACCTCAAAATATACTCTCGTATCCAGACTTCTATATTCAGTCTTACAGGTGAATGTACAATAATGATATCCGTAATGGGTAGTGCGAGGCCATGAGAGCTCAGGTTAGAACTTCCATTAAGACAAAGAGATGATGGCTCGACTTTCGGTGTGTCCTGTTTGGGGATCTTTTCTTCAACAACACATGATTAGCATTTTGCAAAGTTTCATCATTTTTTATGCTGAGGGGAGGCTTTAAGATTAAAGCAGTGCAGAGTATTATACGAGGACTAGGCTATTGCTTCCGCAAAATCAGAAGTCCTGGTATAATACCCCAGATATCATCACGCACATAGACCTAGTATGTCAGAAATAGAAACTCTTTCAAACAAGATTTCAGGGGTTACCTATATATCCGAGAGATGTTCCCCACTAAATAAGCAAGAAATGATTTTAGGTTTATATCCCTAACAAATCTATTAAATGTATAAAAACCTACCAGTATATCATCAGCGAGACTGTTTAACACCTTTTAAACATTACAATTCTTTAACACCTTTTAAACATTACAATTCTTTAGCATACTATAACTGTCTAGCTGATGTACTATCATTTCCCATTTTTTTACACAAACTCTTTTTGGGTTTTCTATTGTTTTTGGATTTTAAAAAATATCTCATGTTTTTGGATTTTTGCATATTTTATTGTTTTGTATTTTCTGAAAATATTATCTATCTCCCCCTAAATACCAAAACAACTAAAAATACGACAAACCAGTGCAGTCTGCTTCTCAACATCATCTGCAGTGGTTTTCTCATCAACGCCAAGTAACTCCTCCGCATCCGACAACAACTTCATACCATTCAATTTTAAAAGATATTGAAAACGACTTTTATCAAAAGCTTTGGTATGTAAGTCTGCCTTTTGTTCGTCGGTGTGGATTTTGTCAATTTGTATCAACTTCTTCTCAAAGCAATCTCAGATGAAGAGATGACGAATTTCTATATGTTTGGTTTTAGCGTGATTGTAGGTCCCGGTTTTGACTCCGAAACGATTGCGAACCGACCGTGCGACGTGCGGAATCCGTGCACGAACGAGACCGAAACACACGAGACGTAATATAATCTGTGATTCTATAGATTGATATGAAACCATACAAAGAACCGTGAATCACCTTTTTCCTTTCTCTCTCTACTTTCTCTCTCTAGCTTCTATCTTCTCCAAATGTGCAAAATGGTAAAAGTTCTAAAAGTTCTAAATGAGAACCCTAATGGTTCTATTTATAAGCCAAGGTTATAAGGAGGTTCTCCTTATTTACAGTTATGCTACCTTGCCTTTTACTAACTAGATGTTACAAAATAAGCCTAGAATTAATCTATTTCTGCTACGGTCTTGAGATGACGGAGGCGATAGACATACTGCACTAACATACTCCCCCTTGGATATTGCCGCAGTCAATCTCAATCATTTAGTCAAACTCGTAGTGTCTGGTCTTTCTCTCTCTAGCTTGAACAGAATCCCCATGGATCTGTCTTCAGCTTCAGCTCCCCCTTTCGGTAAACTCTTCAGGCTCCCCCTTTCGTCAAGCTTCCGTGCTTTGGGATCAACACCTGGCTTTTCGGTTACAAGCTCTTCCGGGAAAGATACCTGGCTCCTTGCACGCTTCCCCTTGCGTTGAGCACGTCTTCAGACTCCCCCTTAGACTCAGCTATCGGGATCGTAGTCTGGAATCTGCAATCCTCAAACATTTATAAGTAAAACATTTTTTAGTTGTCCAGGTATCGTAACCTGGCTCTATCAAACTTTCTAAATCAAGATCCTGGCTCTAAAGATATAATAATATGAATATATCCAGGATTACTTGAATCTCTCCCCCTATCAACAATCTTTTTTAGATTTTGCAATTAAGCGAACATGATCGGAAACTAGCTCTATTACAACAGATTTTAACAGTATAATCATCCAAATCCTTCATGGTTAATCATCCAAGTCCAACTTAATGACCTTGGAGATATCACAAACTGTTTTTGATTTTTGATTTTTGATTTTTGATTTTTGATTTTAATTCAAGTTTCAATTTAATGAACTTGTTTTATTTTCAGAAACACAATCAGCTTACTTAGATTTTGAAACTTAGCATTTCAGACATCAGTTGTCGAAAATAAAGCAGAATCAAAAATCTTTTTGTATTTTTCTGAAAATATAAAGCAGTAAAGAAATATGTACAAACATATTTACAGACAATATTTTTGTTTGAGTATGCGTCAGAGGATCATATCAGTTTTTGACAAGTCACAAGTACCGTTGAGCTTATTTACACATTAAGAATTAAACAATTCACTTAGATTGTCGATATACTTGTCCACTTAAATTTTCATACAAATTTCAACTGATTCAGGATACGAATTAGGTGTTTTAAGAACTTAAACTCATTCATGTGTCCCACCTCTTGAATATACTCCCGTATCCAGATCCCAATATTCAGTCTTACAGGTGAGTATACCCCAAATGATATCTGTAAGGGGTTAAATTGCGAGGACCGTGAGAGCTCAGGTCGATACTTCTGTATACGCAAAGAGATGACGGCTTCGACTTTTCGGTGTGTCCCCTTTAGAGGATCTTTTGTTTCAACAGCACTGATTATCAATTTTATTGTTTAATCAAGTTGCTGAGGGCGATGCTATGTTTCAAGCAATTGCGAAAAGTATTATTCTGGGACTAGGTCAGAACTTCCATTCAGCAGAAGTCCTGGAATAATACCCCAGATATCACTGAGTATAAAGACCTAGTATCTCAGAAAGAGGAATCTTTCAAACAAGATTTCAGGGGTTACCTATATATCCAAGTAGTGTTCCCCATGAAATAAGCAAGTTTGAATTTAGGTTTATATCCCGAAAAAAGTTTACTAAATGCATAAAAATCTACCGACACATCCACGGTGAGATCGTTTAACACATTTTAACTTTCCAATTCTTTAGCGTACTGTAACTGTCTACTGATGTACTATCATTTCCTCTTTTTACACAAAAACTCGATTTTTGAATTTTATCATGTTTTTGGCTTTTTCAAAATTTCTAATGTTTTTGTATTTTCTGACAACAATATATCTCCCCCTAAAATGCAAAACCATTTTAAAGAAAATTTGACAACACGATGCTGATAGCTTTGTCTCGCCATCCATTTTCTGCTAACTGTGCTCTGTATTGCAGAAAATCTAATATAAAGTACCAACAATTACCCCTATGATTTACAACACATTGATTTTCGACAGTTTGAAAACCGTTTTTCAATCTTGTGAAATTAATCATGTTTGTTCAGCCGTGAGGGTTTCGGCATATTCAAGCAACAAATTTTTGAATTTTAGAATTTTTGACAAAAATTAAAAACAAACATATTTTTGGTTTTTAAGTTTTTCAGATTTTTAGAGTTTTTGAAAATATTGTTTATTTATGTACAAAAAATGTTAAACTCCCTGTTTCAATCAAACCAGGGTCCAGCAGCCTTCTCCTCCTGTTGTGCCAGGCTGCACCAACTTCCATTCTCACAATCTTCGATTTTGTTGAGCACCTGCGCATTCAGACTACTTGATTACTTGAACAATTTAGCCCAGGTCTGTTGAACCTTAGGCATTTCAACACAATATGTATCATTCAATTTCGGAAAGTCTTTCACATCAAAAACTTTTTCAACTTTAACTTCAACTTTTTCATCTTTTACCAAAATTACTTGTTTCTTAGCACTCCATTTTTGACCTTTCGGAGTACCTCTTTTGTAAAAATGTGAATCTTTTTGAACATTTTATTTTTGATCAACAACTTTTGGTTTCCAAAACTCTTGTGGTTTTGTCATATCAACAGTTGTATTCCAACTTTGAGTTGTTCTAACTCTGGGTGTGTGAAAAATCTGTGTTTGTTTTGAATCAGACCTAGTCTGTTTTGGTTTCCAAGTTTGATTCGAAGCAAACTTGTTTGTGTTGTACCTCCAAGTTTGTTTTGAATCAAATTTAGCTGACCTTTGTTTCACACCCTCAGATTTTTGTTTCTCAATATTTTCAGGCGTCTTTTTGTCAACATCCACAGGTTTCAGATTCGGACATTTTCGTACAAGATGTCCAATTTGATCACACTTGAAACATGTTCTCTTGGACACATCTTTGACCAGTGATTGTTGCTTTTTCTTTTGAGCACACAACTCTTCATTAGACCGTTGTCTAAATTTGAGTTTTTCCTCTTCTTCAAAACTTTTTCCTTGAACAAAACTCATTTTTGCCTGAAAATTCGGCATTTCATTTCTTTTCCAACTTTGTTTCTTCTTATAACCCAACCCAGCCTTCATGTATTTATTTTTAAAACCAGGTTTGTTATAAAAAGTTTTACGACCTTTACCAACAAATTTTGAAATTTCAGATTTTTCAATCTCAACCATTTTAAAAACTTTATCAACCTTTTCTGAGATCACATTCTGAATTGGGAACACGACATCTAAGAATAATTTGTCTGATCCAATCATGGTGTAAACCAATCCTTTTGAATCTTCATTCAATTTTTTCTCGGATTTTGTATGTTTAAGATAGCCATCATGAAAATTTCCCTCATTTTCATCATGTGATTCAGACTTACCTTTGTTTGACTCATCTTTCAGAACGCTTTCAACAACCTTACTTACCACCTCTAAATCATTAGCTTCATCAGATTTGGAGTAAGTCACATCGATGCTTTCAGGTAATTGGTCAACTATGTTCAGACCTTTTGCCACCTTTTCCTCATCATAAAAAGTATAATTGTTTCTCAATGGTGGTGGTACCTGATGAAATTCTGAACCAATACCCTTTTTGTTCTTGTCAGTATCTTTGTCATCTGGTGTGATGTTGAAAATGCGTTTGAGAATGTACAAAGAGTTATGATAACTTTGAAGTTTGGTAACAACCTTTTCTTTTTTAGCCAAAACTTGTTTAAGATTAGCAATTTCATAAACACATTTGTTTAATTCAAGTTGCTTTTCTTTAAACTTTCTCTCATACATTTCTTTAGTTACCAAAGTTTCAGACAATCTTTGATCAAAACATTTAACTTGGCTCTTCAAAGTATCATAAGCTTCTTGTACTCTCTAACTCGACCACTTCAAATTTTCATACTCCTTTTGAAAATCTTGAAACTTATTTTCTTTTTCAACACAACCAACACATTTAGCTGTACACATTTCTTTCAAAGTCTTATTTTCTTCTTCAAGACCATGATATTTCTGTGTTAGCTTTTCAACCTTTAGTTTCAAAATTTCTTCTTTTTCAATCATTTCTTTACATTTTATTTTGAAAACATTTTCAAGTTTGTTTGTTTCAATATCTTTTGTTTTGATTATTTCATCTTTTTCAATACAGGCTTTGCACATTTCTATGCAATTCCTGCACTTGTTTTCATTTTTATCAACAATTTCAACATTCGATAGATCAGAAGATTCATTTACCTCGGTCTCTTTCAGCACCGGTTCTTCTGTCTGATCTTCCTCTTTGTTCTCTTCTTCTTCTTCTTCTCTGTTCTTCTTCAATCTTCTGCTCTTCTTCAGCAGCAAGCTTTGCAGTAATCTTCACTTCTTCAACCATTTTTTTCAACTCTTCTTCTTTTCTCTTCTTCATTTCTACCACCTTTGGTAGACTTGCTTCGCAAACTTCTTTTATCTTGCGCACCAAATCCGGCAAATATTCTTTATCATATAACCTTCTTGTGTTGAAAGTAGCCTGTCTTGGAAGCAAATTTGTTACAGCTTCAAAATCCACCTTTGATGGGTCAACAACTGGATTACCCCGTGGATCCATGTAACATTCTAATTCATTATTCCATCTTTTGGCTCTTTGGGCTTCTTTGAATGGTTCCCTGAATTTTTCGATTTCCCATCTCGCGTAATCATTTCTCCACCATCTGTCATGATCAACATTAGCTACAAATGCATATCCAACTGCATCTTCTTCAGGGAGAACTTCACTCCAGTCATAACCTTCATCGTCATGAATAACTGCCAGAGCTCTTGATTTTTCTTCAGGTTGCTTCAATCTAGGAGGTTCAGATTTGTTCTGATGATAGATTGCTTTCTTGTAGTAGTCTTCTCTGAACGGATTAGCAGTATCATCAGCATAATCATTTCTGCACTCACGTTTAAAGTGACCTTTCTGTTTACATTTGAAGCATGTCACTTTGGATTTATCAAAACCTAACTTGGTAGATGGTCTACCAATAGATGATCTTCCAGTAATCTCCATAAAATGTTGTGCCCTCCTCACTGCACTAGCCATACACCACCTGATGTCGATCAATTCCATCTCCTCAGGATCTATTTGATCATAGTCTTCCTTCGTCAGATTGGTGTTGCCTATCTTGCCTGCCATAAGGCTCTCATACGATTCAAGCACAGATGCTAAGAAGACCATCTGTTGCTTTGCAAACTCCTCATTGAAATTTTGAGTATTTTTCAAATCTACTGCAATGTTGCATTGAAATACATTCTTTGATGCAGATTGGCTCGATTTTGTTGAAAAAGATTCACTGTGAAAACCACTGTGAGGACTTGCATTGTTCACGGAGTTTGAGCTTTCTGCAGAAAACGCTGTTCTTGGAGACCCAGCTTGTGGTAGATTTCGTAGGTCCCGGTAGTACAGTTCCACATTCTGCTGATGAGCTGGATTGTTAACTTTAGATCTCTTTATCTCCAACTCATGGCTTTCAAGTCTTTCAATCAGCAAATCCACTGTTAAATCTTCAGACTTGATTGTGTTCTTTAACATTAGAGCAAAGTATTGCCAATCTTGATCATTCGGCAATGAATCAAACAATTTATCAACCAGCTCCTCTTGAGTATATGTGATTTTGTGTCTGGCCAGCTCCATCTTCAGATGCCCAAATCTCTCGATCATTTTACAGACAGATTCATTGTTCATACAACTAAATAAATCAAATTCTTTACGTAACAGTTTCTTTTTGTTTTTCACAATCTCAGATGTACCTACACATTTTCTCTCTAACGCTTCCCATAAACTCTTCAATGTTTTCTCATGTTCAAGTAACGAAATAATGTTTTCTCTCACTGATTGTTTTATCAATGTAGTCATTTTATATTCAGCCACAACATTTTTTATATCTATTTCTGTGAACTCTTTTTCTTCTACTAACTCTCCTCCTTCTTTCACTGGTTCTGTATATCCATTTTTCAATTTTAACCAGCTTTCAGGAGCGAAAGCTTTTACCCAACCCTCAAACCGATTTTTCCACCAGTTATAATCTTCAATCTTCATTAGCTTCGGTGGTTTCTGTTGGCTTCCATACATATTCTCATATTTCAAATTCTCTGAAATCTCCTTTGAATATTTTCTTGTTTCAGATCTTCTTTCAGATGATTCTGAAGTAAAAGCATTGTAGAACATGTTGTAAAATTCTTCACCGCTGCTTTGTCACACCCTGGCTTTGCGGAAGCATGGGTTTATTTGGTGTGACTTCTTAATACCATAGCTTAATCATAACAACGCTATATGAAAATAAAACCATGCAGATCATCCATTGAATTAAGTTTGAAAAGTAAAATACCACAACATTGTCTTAATGCGTTGACACATGCAACGGAAATTACAACCTAATAACATAAAAACATTGTTCTTAAGATGCAACCACAAATATAACATAAACACTGTTTAAGACTTGCGACTCGTCCAGGTAAAAGTCGCAATCCCTAAACATGGATGATCCTGTAACTCTAACGCAGCGGGAAAACGTAGCATACCGTGCCAGATCCTTAGTTCCCTGAAATACATGTAAGTTGGAAAAATCAACATAATGTTGAGCGAGTTCATGTGTAAGTGAGTATGTAAAACCCTTGTAAGTATAAAAACCCTGGTATGTAGCAAATAAGGAAAAAGAGATCACCAATCGTTTGCAAGGCCATTGATACGTGCGAAGTGCAAGTAGGAAGACTCAAACCTAGCGGATTTTGCGTTGGGCACAAAGTCACCCCAAGGTCCGTTGTGGTCCAAGGATGTGTGATTGAACTAGGAGGGCACGAGTTTACGCTAGACTTACTACCTGAGTCTCCTTGTCAGGGCTTGCAAGTTTTTCTAGTCTAATTGCTTCCGTAACAAGTGCCAAGCCCATCATACTTGCAGCCATAGTTGTTGGTGGCGTGGATGCTGTCATTAAGCTCAGGACTTGAGGTGCCAGTTCCCAAATGAAATGTCCTAAGTTCTTCAATTCTGGTTCCATCAAGTACGAAACGACTCGTGCCAAATCATGAAGTCTTTGCATGTATTCCAACATTTTTGGACCTTCCATCATCAGGCTCTGGAATTCACCTTCCAACCTCTGGGTTTCTGTTTGGGTGCAATACTTCTTACGCATTATTCCTTTCAACTCATCCCAAGTTAACGCGTATGCTGTAGTTAGGCCCATTATTCGAACCTGAAGATTCCACCATAATCGAGCTCCATCTTGAAACAACTCGGAAACGTATGGGACTTGTTGTTCTGGTGTACAACCACTCATTCGAAAGATGGAATCCATACTTTCAATCCATTTCACAAAAGCTATGGCACCTCCAGTGCCGTCGAACTTCGGAGGCTTGTAGTTGAGGAAGTGCCAGTAGGAACAACCGTTATTTTCTGAGGCACCTCTGCTAGGTTCGGAGCGTAGGGCCTCGTGATGTGCTATAGCTGCAGCAATTATCTCTTGAAGTTCCGCATCTGAGGTGGGCATGCACATTTCGCGTCTTGGTGGCATATTCTAAAAGATGTTTCACGTAGGTTAGGTCATAGCAAGTAAAATGTACGTATGTATTCAACAATATCAACACATAACATCTCATGCTATAAATAAATCAACCATATAACATCTCATGTCATAGAACATAAACAATAGATCAAACATCACAAGTGATGAGAATACTGCGATTGCATTGCCACAAATTGAGACCACAATGTAAAGCTTACAAGTACACAACTGTATCATACAACATCAATGACTTAGTAGGGGACGACCCTAGACAAGTCGGGCGATCGCTGGACATGTTCAGGAATCTCTGGTTCGTCCATTTCCAAATTCCAGAACTCCACCTCAAGCTTCTGATTTCCAGTCCTAGAACAGCATTTCTTCTCAATCATTTCCTTGAGCTCGTCCCAGCTCAGTGCATAAGCAGCGTCTGTGCCAAGGGTCTGAAACTGAAGGTTCCACCATGAGAGTGTGTTATCTAGAAATAACCCCGGGATATAGGTAACACTCTGTTGGGGCGAACAGTTACTCATTCTTGGAATGGAGTCAATCTTTTCAGACCAACGAACAAATGCAACGGCGCCTCCTGTTCCGTCGAAGTTCAAAGGATTGCAGTTCAGGAACTGCTTATAGGTGCAGCCAGTTGGAGGGTTATTTCCAGTAATGCCATCTTTGTGCTTAGAGCGGAGGGCTTCATGTCGTGCATTTGCCTGTGAGATGCGTTCTTGCAACTCGGCTTCTGTCCTTAGCAGTGTACTGGTGTCTGTGTCACGCCTGGGTGGCATTCTCTTCTGTCGCAGTGGTATGAAGTGGGTTAGACAACATTTCAATTATCTATGAGATACATAGCACCATAGGCCATCAGGTAATCATCCAATTTCACAAGTAAATATACTCAATGTATGAGTGAGGAAAATAAATTTCTGAGCCTTCACATAGGCTTGCCAAAATGGCTTGTTGCTTCTAATAGAATGAACACGAGGCTACATCGCCTTGGTCATTCGTGTTCTAGTTATTTCCTGCTACATGGGTTTTCATTAGCTTGACCCGCAGAGTCCACCAGGATTTATGTGCATTACAAGCCGTTATTACGTGGGCCCCCGTAATAATAGATTGTCTTGCACAGTTACCCCAATTTTCTCTCGTCCAAGCAGATGATCAATCAAGGAGCAACAGCAGGTGCATCGGCATGAACAGGGTCATGCTCCAATGCGGGGTCTGGAGCAACGCCTGGCTCAGGGGCCACGGCTGGCTCCAGATCAACTAACTCCATCTCAAAATCAGCTGGATCAACAAACACATGGGTTACAGGATCCTCCAAGGGCTGGTCTAAGTGTATGAACTCAATGTCATGGTCTGGATCAAAACCAGGTGGAAAAACAGGATCATCCTCAATATCGTGATCAAACTCAAAGCTGTGTGCGGGAACCGGTGCAGCTGATGATGCCATATCAGGGTCGGCGTCAAGCTGTCACACCCTGTATATGCGAAGATGCGGACGCCACGGACTCAAATGAGTTTGGGACAGGTGAATGAGCATGAGCCTCCTCTGCAGGAGCGTCAGCAAGCAGTAGGCTACCACCAGCAGCAATAGGGCCTCGCCCTCAAGTGGGTCCTCCTCTAATAGTTCGACATCGTCGTCAGAGACAACGTCGGGGGGCATATGAACAATGGGATAAGCGGCAAGGGGCACAGGAGCAAGGATCACCGCGAGTGGCAAATCCCCAACAAGATGGCCATCAGCAGGCTCTGCTACGACATCAGGCAGCGCAAAGGGCTGAAGGTCGTCATCGTCTGTGCTGGTAGTATCGGGAATGTACACCTCGTGCTCTGATGAAACTATGTCGCCTGATACTATGGCCATGGGATCTGTAGTGTCTGACTCTCCAGTATCTAATGAAGGCATGACGTTTTGTAATACAACACACATATGCACAAATAATCAATCATATAGTCAAATAAACATATTAGTCATCAATAAGCAATCAAATAGTTCTCCTAGTCCCACTAGCCTCCCAGACTGAATCTCCTAGTCTCTTAAACTACCTTCCCAGCCTTTCGGACTGTTCTTCCTAGTCCCACTAGCCTACTTCCTCAGCCTCCCAGACCGAGCCTCAGCCTCCTAGACTGAGCCTATAAAATGTGTTCAACTTTGTTTGTATAAACGTTTTGGATCTGGACTTAAGTGGTATGCAATGCAAAAATGTTTTCGTGAGAGCCCTAGTGATCATAGTCTAGACTCGAGAAATAATCCTAGTTCGCTATGATCGAGGCTCTGATACCAAGCTGTCACACCCTGGCTTTGCGGAAGCGTGGGTTTATTTGGTGTGACTTCTTAATACCATAGCTTAATCATAACAACGCTATATGAAAATAAAACCATGCAGATCATCCATTGAATTAAATTTGAAAAGTAAAATACCACAACATTGTCTTAATGCGTTGACACATGCAACGGAAATTACAACCTAATAACATAAAAACATTGTTCTTAAGATGCAACCACAAATATAACATAAACACTATTTAAGACTTGCGACTCGTCCAGGTAAAAGTCGCAATCCCTAAACGTGGATGATCCTGTAACTCTAATGCAGCGAGAAAACGTAGCATACCGTGCCAGATCCTTAGTTCCCTGAAATACATGTAAGTTGGAAAAATCAACATAATGTTGAGCGAGTTCATGTGTAAGTGAGTATGTAAAACCCTTGTAAGTATAAAAACCCTAGTATGTAGCAAATAAGGAAAAAGAGATCACCAATGGTTTGCAAGGCCATTGATATGTGCGAAGTGCAAGTAGGAAGACTCAAACCTAGCGGATTTTGCGTTGGGCACAAAGTCACCCCAAGGTCCGTTGTGCTGGGCCTGGGGTTGGGCTCGCTACACCCAGATAGATCTACCGCTTACGTCCCTCGGTCCTACAATGAGGATTAATGGCCTCCAGTTCCTGCCTACCCACTCACATGATCTAAGTAGTAACCCTCCTTACGCTAACCATACCATGTATAAAGTACTCGTATCATAGTAACATGTATTTCACTCCCGCAGTTTAGAAAACTGAAAACAGTTAAGAGAAAAGGGGGACATGAACTCACTGTAATGCGTCCTCGATAATAGCAACTCAAACTCGGTCTGCAACACGACAACCTACAACGTGCTAATATCTATTAGACGAACGGCCGTGCCTTAGATTAGAGTTTTAACGTTCTTGGGGAAATAGTTAGACAACTATTTCGTGTTTATACTTCTTAATTATTGTATAAATAGATTCCTTCCCAAGGATGGGGTATTCGTACATGTATTATGTATTCGGTGACTTAGAGTATTGATGATATAAATATATATTTAAGTCTCATTTCCGACACTTTGAAGTTTGGTGTCAAAACTCATGGCGAGGTTTACTTCCGAGAAATAAAGTTAAACATACGTGTTAGAAAAATAATTTTTCTAAGTCTTGGTATTTTTTAGAAAAATTCGCCAGAGTTTCCCCTAAAAACGGGAGTGTCCATGCTAATACGCACATCGTTTTCTTTTTGAAATCAACCCATGATCATCAACAATCAACCAATACGTTTTGACACGCAAAACACTACCTTTGTCGTTTCAGTTTTAATATCTGAAAAACTGCACTGTTTTCGGACGAGTAAATAAAATACTTAACTTATTCCAAAAATTCCCAAATTTTTACGGAACGTCCTAATCGACCCACAATTTATTGTGTAAAAATATCGGGGTCTAGTTCATTATCAGTAATTTATAGAAAATCGTTTACCTAGCTGTGATCAGATTTGTTACATTCTGATCACAGTCTACGAAATAATTCGTTTAAAATTCCTCGTAAGTCCGTTTGTCGAAATTCCAGTTGGGGGGTCACAAATACATCAGTGACCATCTTTGGTAAAAATTTCAGGGGCTGGTTCGGTTTAGATTTCAAGTTGTGACTGAAAACGTTTGACCCATTTTACTGAAGTAAAACTCAGCCTTAGCTGCTGTCATGAAAACAGACTTTTAAAATAGTAACCGACCTCAGAAAAATACGATTCCAGCGCCATTTTCTTCGTTTTTAAAAAATAGACAATTTAGGTTTCAGAAATTCCGTTTTTAGGTTTATTAAAGTCCGTTTACAGCCTGTTGAAGGCGGCTGAAAAAGTACATCAGCATGTTATTTTAAAGTTTAAATGTTATTAAATCGTGTTACAAGTGTCCGATTAACGGGTTTAACAAGAAAACAACTTTTAAACATCAAGTATGATTTAACCAACCCTCAAACCGACAAGATTCCGCTTCATAATTCAGCCACAAGTAAACTTTTATGTAACTTTTATATTCTTTATTTTTGTTTAACATCTACTAGTCTTTTTGATCTTTAGTGATTTAACAACAAAACATCTTACTATAAAACATAAATTTGAACAAGATGAACCAAGGCAAAATGAGACTTACTACTAGCTTATAGCTAGGGTTGAAATCTAGTGAAGAAATGTGAGAAAAAGATGGTGTAAAAGGCTAGAACAATGCTCCTTTGAAATCCCTTCAAGTTGTAACCTCCATAGATGACCTTATAAGTTTGAATGAAGCTTGATATTTGAAGAGGATGATGTTGAAATGGTGAGGGTGGTGGCTGCTATGTGTAACCGAGAAGAGAGAGAGATAAGTGAGGTGGGAGTGAATCTTGTGAATGATAGGAAATGATGAAAGATCCAATTGTTCCATACTTAAAATCTTCATCCCATATTTTGTTAACTAGTACAAGTAATATCCAAATAATATATATGATATGAAGTATGGTGGGTGATTTATGTGGGTCCATGAAGGACTAAAATCGTTGGGGGGGGGGGGGGGGTCTTAATGTAACATTTTGTGGTTAGATGGTAAAAGATAGTTACATCACAAGTATGAACTTCATATGCTAGTTAGTTATTATTTTAGCGGGTGTAATGGCATACGGGGATCATGACAAGCCAAAAATAATAAGACAAGGTATTTGTCAAAAATTTAGTGTCCCGGGTAATGTCCGGTTATACGATTAAATACCGATCCGTTAAAAAGTTTAATTATGCCGAAAAAGGTCCTTTATGTATATTTTTGTAACATAAATTATCCCCGTCACTTAGGAAAATATACGGGACCGTTCTGCCCTGTTTTTGCACTTTATTAGTAATTTAAGAATGCTGAGTTTTGTATTTAAGTGCAGAATGTTGTACTTAAAGTACGTTTTAGGCACATCCGGTCACTATAAACTTCACCTAGTGACGCAGTTCTACAATCCTCACCTCCCTACACTCACTACTAGTGTAGTAATCTATTCCCGGCTCATAATGGCCTTAGAGACAGTAACTGTCTGATGCTGGCTATGTCAGCATGTTTGCTGGGTTATCCGTATAGTGTGCTCACTGTGCTTTTGTGCATCAAGGTTGTCACTGACGTTTGTGTATAAATAATAAAGTGACAGTATAAAATGTGATGCATGAGCATGTATGTATCAGAAATCAGTAAGCAGTTTAATCACAGTTGTAAGCAAGCACAGTAATTAAGCAGTAATTAAATATTAATTAATTCGTACGGATACCTGGTTTGGTGAGGGTTGTCACATGCTTGACATCTTCAAATTTTGTCTTGAATTTGCACTTTGTATATCTTGAATCACCTGAATCACGAACAAACAAACACAATGAGTTTAATCAATATCAACAAATGAATCGGACGGGTATCCGATTGAGTGAGTCAACACAAGTCAACAGTGAAAATAATCGTGTGACAACGCTGTCCGTTCGGGTGAGGTTACTGTTCGAACGAGTGAGATTGCTATCCGTTCGGGTGAGATTGCTGTCCGACTCTTTGACACAAACCACTCTACAAAACGACAAAACTGTTGTCCGATCGGGTGAGTTATCTGACCGGATTACTTGTTGACTTCTTTGACCTCAAGTGAGTTGTCCGAACGGGTAGTGTATTGGCTTTTTGACCACAAATGAACTCAAATCTGAAAATGTTGACTAAAATGACTAGTTCAGGCGAGATGTTGTGACACGTATTGTTATCCGTTCGGACAAGTGTCCGTGCGGATAGGTCAACTAATAGTCAAAGTCTTTAATGAATATGAATTGCAAAGTGTGGAGCTGAAACGAACAGCTGTCCGTGCGGACAACAGTCAACACGTCAAAAATAATGAATGATTGTAAAATGAGGTGCTATGGTTCGGATTACTGTCCGCACGGGTGGCAGTCAAACTCAACCATTTAAATGTAATGCAATGGAAAGATTGGTTGTCCGGATGAAGATCCGTGCGAATAGTGGTGATTCGTCCGGATGAAGTTCCGTGCGGATAGTGGTGATCCGTCCGGATGATGACGAACAGTTCAGCAAGCTCGACCACAAAAACTCAGATTTCTCTCAAACGGCATGGAATTTTGACCTGAAAATTTGTAGGGTTATAGATCAGATAATTTCGCATAACATATCAAAAAATTAGCGAATTTGGACCGTAAAAACCCTGTCAATTTGCAAAATTCAGAGAAAAACGTGAAGAACATGAGAATTAAGAGAAATTTGACAAATCTAGATGTTTTTGGCTCTGAATCTGATCAATTTCTTGTACGAATCTGTACGTTTGATCTTCGCAACCGAGCACCTGTTCTGATACCACTTGTAGGTCCCGGTTTTGTCTCCGAAACGATTGCGAACCGACCGTGCGACGTGCGGAATCCGTGCACGAACGAGACCGAAACACACGAGACGTAATATAATCTGTGATTCTATAGATTGATATGAAACCATAGTGAATCACCTTTTGCCTTTCTCTCTCTAGCTTCTATCTTCTCCAAATGTGCAAAATGGCAAAAGTTCCAAAAGTTCTAAATGAGAACCCTAATGGTTCTATTTATAGGCCAAGGTTATAAGGAGGTTCTCCTTATTTACAGGTATGCTACCTTGCCTTTTACTAACTAGATATTACAAAATAAGCCTAGAATTAATCTATTTCTGCTACGGTCTTGAGATGACAGAGGCGATAGACAAACTGCACTAACAATGATGTACCGGATTTTTCGTTATGTTGATTGCAGCCTCATTATCAACAAAAATAGGTGAAGCAAGAAATTGCAAACCGTAATCGCGCATCTGTTGCTGAATCCATAGGATCTGAGAGCAGCAACTGCTGGCAGATACGTACTCTGCTTCACATGTTGATAAAGCGACAGAGGTATGCTTCTTACATTATCACGTGTCCAATCGGGGTCCAAAAAATTGGTATCCTGCAGTTGTTGATTTAGCATTGACTTTGCAGCCACTGAAGTCAGAATCTGAGTATCCTTCGAGCGTGAAGTCACCATCTTTTTGATACCACAACCCCAAGCTTGGAGTTCCTTTCAGGTAGCGTAGGATCCTTTTGACGCTTGACATGTGTGAAGCTCTAGGACTCGATTGATATCGGGCCACGAGGCAGGTTGGATACATTATATCAGGCCTTGATGCTGTCAAGTACATTAGCGAGCCGATCATTGAGCGGTATAACATTTCGTCGACCTTCTCTCTGGTGAGATCAGGGTTAATACCATGATTCGTTGCTAATGGGGTGGACATTGGCGCCGTCCCGGACATCCCAAATTTCTCCAGAACGTCATGAACGTACTTTGTCTGATGTAAGAAGGTTCCTTCAGGAATTTGATCGACCTGGAGCCCTAGGAAGAACTTCATCTCACCCATTGAAGACATCTCGAACTTCTGCTTCATCACTCTTTCGAAATCTTTGCAGAGTTCTTCGTTAGTTGACCCGAAAATAATGTCATCAACATATATCTGGACTATCAGAAGATGACCATCGACTTCCTTCGTGAAGAGGGTAGCGTCCACCTTTCCTCGGATAAAACCGTTGGAAAGAAAATGTTGAGAGAGCGTCTCGTACCAGGCTCTCGGGGCCTGATGCAAACCATACAACACTTTGTCCAAGAGGTAGACCTTATCTTTGTGAATTGGGTCGGTGAAGCCCAGTGGTTGACCAACATAGACCTCCTCTTTTACTTTATCGTATAGGAATGCCGACTTGACATCTAGCTGATATACTTTGAAACCTTTCCATGAAGCAAAAGCTAGGAAAATTCTGATGGCTTTAAGACGAGTAACTGGAGCGTAAACCTCTGTGAAGTCTATCCCCTCTTGCTGACTAAAACCCTGGACCACAAGTCGAGCTTTGTTTTTGACAATAACTCCTCGGTCGTCTCTTTTACACTTAAACACCCACTTCGTGTTTATCTTCTTATGTCCGTCAGGCAGATCTACAAGCTTCCATACACTAAGCTTTTCGAATTGACTCAGCTCCTCCTGCATTGCATTGACCCAAGGATCTTCTGTGAGTGCTTCCTTGTAAGTTCGCGGGTCTATCTGCGAAATGAAACAACTGAGTGAAAATATAGTTTGTAAAGGAGCAATTTTAGTATAAAAGCAAGTAAGGCCATGGTCAATCTGGCTTTTGGTGCCAACGCCTGACTGCAGCTCTCCTATTATCAACTCCTCGGGATGGTATGAAAGAGTCCTCGGCATAACTTCGCCAGGAACATCCACCTCGCCTTCCAAATTAGTAACGTTCTGATCCGCAACTTGTTCATTGTCAAGAACTGTCTGATCTGAAGATTGGATTTGCTCCCCTTCAGACTCTGAATCACCACGATCAAAGGTAGGAATATCATCAGATTCTGATTCATCATTGACTACCGTCTGATTTTCAGGAGCAGGCTCGCGTTCCGAAGTAGTCAGAGTTTGCTGAACTTCATCATTCTCTCCAGTATGACTTGGACCAGCTTCATCGTCATTGGAAGTTTGTTGTTGATGTCTAGAAGACCCTGCTGGAAATCTTCCCTGTGATGCTTCATACTCTCTTAAAATATCCAAATCATCAAAGAACTCTGGCTCTTCTTCTAACTCGAATGAATCCCATAAGGCATCGTAGTTAAATCGCCATGAGTCTGCGCGCTTCTGTGGAGGCATAGTATAGCCTTGACATTCAACATGCTGTGCTTCGATGATCCGCTTGAGACTTGGAACAAAGACTCGTCTAAGTGGACTTGAATAGCCCACAAAGATACCTTCTATGCTCTTTGAACCAAATTTTCCATCGGGATCTAGAACAGTACAGGGTGACCCGAACGGCTCTAAATACTCGAGATTAGGCTTGCGATTGTTGATCAACTCGAAACATGTTTTGTTGTGCTTTTTCACAGTAAGTACCCTGTTGAGTGTATAGCAAGCGGCTGAAACTGCTTCTGCCCAGAAATTAATTGGTAACTTTGAGTCAGCTAGCATTGTTCTCGCCGTTTCAATCAGCTTTCGGTTCTTTCTTTCTGCGACTCCATTTTGTTGCGGAGTATATGGTGCGCTGAATTCTTGAAATATACCTCGTCGATCACAGAATTCCTCCATTCTGTTTTTTTGAATTTCGTACCGTTGTCGCTTCGTAATCTTCGTATGCATGCTCGGTACAAATTCTCTATCTTCCTGAATAATCTCAGTAAACTATCAAATGTCTCGTCTTTTGACTTCAGGAACGTCACCCACGAGAATCTCGAATAGTCATCAGTGACTACTAGGCAATATAGATCAGCCGTAATGCTCTTGACATTCACAGGACCGAAAAGATCCATGTGAAGTCTCTCTAGTGGCTTCGAGACTGAGTTCATCTTTTTACCCGGATGGGATTTCTTTCGTTGCTTTCCCTTTATACAACTGATGCACTCCCCCTCAAGATGAAAACTCTTCAAGTGAATACCTTTTACTAAATCATTATGCACCAGGTAGTTCATCTTGCGTAGGTGAATGTGGCCCATCTTTTGGTGCCACAATTCTGACTCCTTTTCAGTAGACGTTTCTTGTTTTTCACAATCTCCTCTCCTCCAATACACTTCTTTTCTAGCTTAGCCCACAAATCCTTTGAATTATCGTATCTAATCAAAGAAATAATATCGTCTCTGACGGATTGATGTAACAGGGCTACACACTTTTGTTCAGCAATAAACATCTCTTGTTCATTTTCAGCCAAGTTTTCATAATCTTTTCTTCCAATATCGTAACCGTTCTTCATACACCTCCAACTCATGTAAGCAAAAGCTTTCAACCAACCATCAAATTTGTCTGCCCATCGGTTGTAGTCTTCAATCGCCATCAGCTTCGGCGGCTTGTTATACGTTCCATAGGCGTTATCGACACTAAGAGAATCTGCGATCGCCTTTTTCGGGTTTGGATTGGTATTGGTGATTGTATTTGTCGATGCATCTCCAGTGTTGTATGCAAAGACATCACTGAACGGGTTCAAGAATTCGTCTCCCATCTTGAAAACACCTAAAAAATTCAAACACTTAGAAAAATTTCACAACTTTCAAAAATCTTGAAAATATTGCACTTGGATCGAAAGGTGATCCGATCGAGTGGCGATTCGATTGGATGACACAAACAGGTAATGAACCAAGCTGTCAAGTGTCGGATAGCAAGTGTCGAATGGCTAACCGATCGGATGGTGATCCGATCGGATGGTCGTTCGATCGAGTGACACTTGAACCTTTAAAAGCACTTAAAACCATAAAGCCAATCCGATCGGATGGTGATCCGATCGAATGAGCTTATGACGTCAGCAAGTGAATTGATGAACAAATCTAGGCCAATCCGATCGGATAGCTATCCGATCGGGTGGATGGCGTCATCTTGTGCGAAGAACTCAACATAGTTTTTGATCGATTTGATTAAGTTTTAGTCCGAATTTTTCAATGAAACTTTGTAGGATTGATCTATGTTCAATTCTGATTCGAATGATATCAATTTTACTCAATTTCGTCCGTGAAATCTTGCTTAATTTTGAGTTTTCCCGTTTTAAGGTGTGAAAATGTAAAAACTACAAGAAATGAGGAAGAAGATGAAGAATTTGTCAAAATCTCGGTGAGATTTGACAGAAATCTACAAGAAATGACTGAAATTCCGGTGAAATGTCGTTGCAATCTCCAATTCGGCTTCTTGAGGCTCTGATACCACTTGTTAGGCCACGCGAATGGATCTATTCTTGTCGTAGAATGTAGCGAAATCGATCCGTGACGAGGTGCGGAATCCCTCGTCACCGTCTGAGAATCACAAACAACAGTTTCAACGCTTAACATGTCTGAATTCTATTGATTGATGGTGAAAATACAGTAGTTCCGGTAGAAAGTCAGACAGACAGAGCTTCGCTACAATGATCAGCAAAAGGTTCTAAACAACTACCAGTATCCTACTATTTATAGGCAACCAGGGAAGGATATAGTGTCACCCGGTCGGATGGTCACCCGGTCGGATGGTCATCCGATCGGATGGCCATCCGTTCGGTTGACACATGTCACTCAACGGATTTCACTTTAACAGTTACGCGCCGTTCCCTGAATTGTCTAGACACAAACATACATATACATGCATATACAAAAATACATACACAACACAAAATACATAAGACTCGATGCAGACGGAAGCTACAGACATATGTACTAACATGGTCACAAAGGTCTAGAGATGCTATTATACCGTGTATGCAACTATATGCGCAATGCAATGCAATGCGTATGTGTATGTGTATGCTAGATGTATAATGTATACGATAAATAAAAGACGAACCTTGCAATCTCGAGCGTAGTGCCATGGTCTCTTTCGGAACTGATTAAGTTATAGTCGTGTTTTACAAAAATGATTTAAAACCTAGTTCACTATAACTAGTGGCTCTAATACCAAACTATCACACCCCCAAAAAACCACATGCGGATCTCACCACGAGGTGTGTGACGTACCAGGATCTAGCCACTAATCACGTTGAACTAACAGTAAAATAATAAACTCAAAATCCCATTCAACATAAAAAGTGCATTTTAAAACATCTGACTTAAATAAGTATACGTTCAGCGGAAGCATTTGAAACTGTACTAAGTATTTGAAATCAAACTGTTCGTAAAGCAAGATTCGTTCCATGAAGACACCTAACGACCCATGACATCCTTAGCTCCTCCGATTGCAAGATTCGTTCCATGAAGACACCTAACGACCCGCAAACATGCAGAAAAGTGTGTCTACATAAAGTTGTCGAGTTCACAGTTTTGTTTAACGAAAATTATATAAGTGTTTAGTTTAAAGACAAGTTACGAATAATAAACTCTGTACCGATTGACTGTTCATTTTTGGTGCCCTCATCAATGTCTATCATCATTGATCAAGTGTTAAGGTCATTAGTCCATGCTCGTCCTCCCAGGTACGGTGTGAGGTTTGTCAGGCCTAATAGCGCTATCAACTAATACCACGTTGCCTCCCAGGCAACTAGCTCGGTATGTAAGTAGGGACTTTCATGATAGAGTTGGGTTTATTAACTAACATCAAAATTAAACCAAAGCGTTTAAAAGTATTCCTCCTAGGAATATTAGTTTTTTTGTGCCCCCGGGACGTATGCTTGTGAAAGAGTAGTGAACTCAACTTAGTTTGCTAGGTATGATAACGTACTTCTAGAGTTAATTAATTGTTAGGTCCGTTACACGTGATCTAAGGTATAATGTCATATAATTGAGTATACGAGTAGGGTTCTGCAATACCCTAGTGTCCAAACAACTCAATGTTTAAGTGATTAGGTTAACAAACTATCATAGAGTGGCACACATTTAATATACATAACTCGGACTCCTTAACATTTAAAGCTCACAACTTATTAAAACTCGGAATATTATATTCCGACTCACATAATTCCCTTTTAGTAATTCAGTGTTTATCATTTATGTTTTCACAAAAGATTTTATTACAAATCAACAATGAATAAACCGATGAAGTTTTACATATTATTTTAATAACGAGAGTTGAACTTACAGGATGATATACCCAGCCCAGTTGGTTTCCCATGTGATTGTTGGGCCGGCTCCTCCTTGGAGGTCACCGGTTCGACTCCCGGCTGCGGCATTTGGATCGTTTCCTACCGAGGCATGGTTCGATCCGGAGAGCAACCCGGTTTTACCCAGCTGTTACCCAGCGAGGTTCTCGTGTGGGGGCAGTATGGTTTCCGGGCGAAGGTCAGTCTGCGCGGCAGCCGGGGCCCGATAGAACATCGCGTCTGAGAGGCGGGGCTGACGGGGGATTGTCTTCGACAAGACCCTAATGACCTAGGTCCTGTATTTAGAAAGTCACCCTTAAAAAAAAATAAAAAGCTAACTAATTTAATCGATATATATCATAGAGAGAAACACATAAACTTATTACAAATAAACAACACATGTACCAATATTTTATTTTATTGAATTGACTTGAAATTACATAGGACAAGTTCCAAGAATTTTAAGTGGACAATGATGACTCCCTCATTCTTCTAAAACTCGACTCCAACATAATTCCATTTTGTCATTCAGGATTAGATCAAATACAAAGGATCCTAATTGTAAGAGGATTTATAAAGTGACAAGTGTCCAATAACCTAAAAAACCCACTACACAAAAAAGCCCCACTACAAAAAAAAAAAAAAAAAAACCTTAAACATCCACCACCACCAAACCCCCCCCCCCCCCCCCCTCACCCACCCCCCCAATTTTTTTTTTTTTTTTTTTTTTTTTTTTTTGCCGAGGGGTTGGGGGTGAGGTTTAGGTTTTTGGGTGGTGGTGGGGGTGGGTGTTTAGTTTTTTTTTAGATTTTTTTAGGTTTTTGGGGAGTGTGGGGGGGGGGGGGGGGGGGAGGGGTAGGGTTTTTTTAGGTTTTTGAGGGTGGGTGGGGGGGGGGGGGGTTAGGTTTTTTTTTAGGTTTTTGGGGGGGTGGGGGGTTAGGTTTTTTGGGGGTTTTTTTGGTGAGGTATAGTTTTTTTTTTGCCGGGGGGGGGGGGGGGGTTAGGTTTTTGGGTGGTTGGGGGGGGGGGGTGCGGGGTTTAGGTTTTTGGGTGGGGGTGGGGTGGGGGTGGGTGTTTAGGTTTTTGGTGGTGATGTAGTGAGTTTAGTTTTAGGTTATTGGACACTTGTCACTCTATAAATCTTTCTTACACTTCTTACAATTAGAAGCCTTTGTAGAATAACTTGACCCTTGTCATTCAATATATATTTATATACGGACTAGGGGAAAAGATCAAATAGGAAGTTTATTTTGGCTAGGAAGGATAGGAAGCAATAGGATTAGGACATGTGGCAAAATTTAAAATAAAGGGGACGGGTATTTTAGTCAATCTTATCCTTTCTTCTTCCTTTTCAAAACCCAGTAACTTCAAAACCCACCATTTTCAAAACCCACCATCTTCAACCATTTCTTCACTTTCTATCTCAATAATCACTACATTATAGTGCGATTTTCGTCACCAATCAATGATTTAAACACCCGATCAACGTGTTCTTCAGCTTTTTTTTTGAAGAAAACCCAGTTTAATTTCATACAAAATCTCGTTTTTTTCCGGTTATTTTGAAGATAATCACTCGATCTGTTCGATTCGAGCGCTGATAAGTGTTTCAATCATTCAAAATTCGTCAATTGTTGAAAAAATCACTTCGATCCATGTAAGAAATTCTTTAATTTCATTTTTACGATCTGGGTTAGTCATTGCGTTTTACGATCTTGGCGGGGGTCCGGGGGACAGCGCCCCTGGTAGCGGGGTCCCAGGGGTGGCAGCCCCTGGCGGGGTCCAAGGGGCAGAACCCCTGGCTGGGGTTGAGCTGCGTTTTAGAGAGAACACCTTCTTTGGTGTTTTTAGGCAATTGCGTTTTAGAACTAAAACATTTTTATGTGTTTTCTAGCCATTGCGTTTTAGAAAAACGCATTCTTGAAGTGTTTTTGGTGCATTGCGTTTTAGGTAAAACACTTTTTAGGTGTTTTCAGTCCATTGCGTTTTACAGAGAACACTTTCTTTTGTTTTTTAGGCAATTGCGTTTTAGAATGAGTCATTTTTAAGTGTTTTCTGGCCATTGCGTTTTACAAATAAGACATTTCTTTGTGTTTTTTTTCATTGCGTTTTAGGTAAAACACTTTTTTATGTGTTTTCAGTCCATTGCGTTTTAGAAAACAGACATTTTAAGTGTTTTCTGGCCATTGCGTTTTAGATTAGACATTTGTTTGTGTTTTTGGTGCATTGAGTTTTACGTAAAACACATTTTTATGTGTTTTTAGTCCATTGCGTTTTAGAAAGTACATTTTCTTTGAGTTTTTAGGCTATTGTGTTTTAGAAATAAGACATTTCTTTGTGTTTTCTGGCTATTGCGTTTTACAAATAAGACATTTCTTTGTGTTTTCTGGCCATTGCGTTTTAGAAAAATGTCATTTTTAAGGTTTTTTTCATTGCGTTTTACGTAACTGGGGTTTTTTCTATTGCGTTTTACGCAACTGGGTTTTTTAATTTTTTTTCAAAAATATAGCAAGAGTATACTCGTTTTAAAGATAAAAAAACGCTCGTTTTTTTGGTGCAATTTTTATAAAAAAATAATGTCGTATGAAAGAGTTATTAACGTTTAAAAAATGGGGGGGGGGGGGGGAATTGGAGGAGAGTGAAACTATTGGCTTGCATTGACTAGAATACCCCTAAACAAACTCATGCGCCTCTTTTATTCCCTTTAATTTCCCTGATTTAATTTTAGCCATTGATTAACTAAATGGATGGTCAATATCACTTACTAGCCTTCCTAGCCAAATAAACTTCCTATTGTATCTCCACCCTACGGACTAGATCATATTATAGGTGCGGATCACATGTTAATCTTGTGTGGACAATCTTAATGATTCCTATGTGCGGACTCCTTTATTTTGGCACAAGTGCGGACCCCTTTGTTTGATTAAGTGCGGATATCTTTCATTAATACAAGTGCAGATCCCTTTTAGTTAAGTGAGGACATCCTTTATTAATCCGAGTGCGGACGTCCTTAAACAGTCTAAGTGCGGACTACATATTAGTTTAACATATGCGGATCCTATTCACAATTATATATGTGCGGACCATTTAAACTTAGTGAGTTCGGACATGGTAAAAAGCTTATAAGTTCGGACCCTTTTTAAAACCCTTAAGTTCGGACCTATATAACTTCAATATATGCGTACATCATGAAACCAAAAAATACGAACAACTTAAAATCATATGCGGACACTTGTAAATTTAACAAATGCGGACATTTCATGTTCAATTCACAAGTGCGGACATGTTGTAAGTTTAACAAATGCAGACAACTTTGTGACTTCACAAAGTTTGACAAATCAGAAATTCCATTCTTCAAGGTTTCCACGAACAAAAACCCACAGACGCACAGAAATCAACAATGTCAGGAATGAAATCAATCAATCTAACAGTTCTATCATGCCCCTAATACCACTAACATCAAACAATCATTACACATTCATTCAGTCTACAACAATTATCACACATTCATCAATCATGAAACAAAAACACAGATTGTTTTGATGTCTAGGGTTTTGCAATGAAATCAAAAGAACAAGATTAACAACATAAAGCATGAACACTTACCTTAGATTGACATAGAGATTGTTCTAGGAGAATTGAAAAGATCAAGGTCAATGATTTGCGTGGGAACTTGGAGTAGCCAAAAGATGAGAGAAATGATTTGAGAGAACAAACTACCGTACAATGAAGTTGTGAGGAATTTTGGGTTTTGAGTGGTTATAAGAGTTTCTAACTTATTCACAAAGCACCCCTAATTATGCAACTTTTACATAAGGCACATAATAATATGTAATTTACATTTAACGCATGTAGTTCACGTATTTATCATGTAGCACATAAGTTTTGTATCAACCGTCCGTTTATAATTATTATTCGCGTTAGTCGCCAATGTTCGAGAGTTATCATGTGTGTGTTCCGGTAATTTCCCGAATTACCAACGTAGACTCATTTAACTAACCCTAGTTAAATGCAGTGCTATGAATGTATGATTAAATTAACTGTGGTTTAACTAACCCTAGTTAAATGCAGTGCTATGAATGTATGATTAAATTAATTGTGGTTAGGTTAAAGTAGTTACCTGAAGTTGCGGGTTATCACAAAACACCACCAAAATAGAGATTGATTAGCCAACATTTATAGGAAATCCACGTAACTATCTAAAAAATGTTATCTCAAAACACGACAACTGATCATCTAAGTTCAAAAACAAAATAAAGAATAAAGCCATTAAAAATAAGTGATGTGAAATACCAAAAAATAAATAAAAAAAATATTGAAAACTTGAAATAAAAAAATCATAACTCACCTAGAAAGTAAATATGAACTCACCTCCAACACAAAACATGGATGAACAAAACATGGCTGAAGTAAGAATCAAATCAAATTGTATACAATAAATAGGAATGAAACATATTAACTCCAATCTAAATCAAATCGTATCGTGAACCATTTGAACTTCAAAATGAACACTTGATAAGAATTAGGGTAAATCACCAAATTTACATCAAAATACGAACTAGATCAAATCTAAACGAAAAATTGATGATCAAAAGACCAAAATATTGAAAGTTCAGTTGAAATCGATTTTGATTAATGGCACCAAAAGTAGAAGATCGATTCAAATAACCTATCAAAACTTTTGGATGAAGGAGGCTGCATTTATATCTTTAGGCATCATTAGTGACAAAATAAAAGCAAATCAACAATGATACTGGCTTAAAATTTGATCGAAGTGTCGCGCTCCGGTCAAAGATAATATTTACAAGCCCGAATTACCCTTAACAAATAGTTAGTGGTAATAAGGGGTCGAACCACCACGAATAGTATGTGGTTTGCGAATGGACTTGAGTGAATTTTAAAGGTGTGTCACAATTATGAAGCTTGCTAATTTATTTTTATGATTTTTGTTTGTTCATGAAGATGTTGAATTGAACTAACAAGGTTGATTGTAATTTATAACTAACAAAAGCTTGAACAATTGCACAAAATTATGATTAACGATTTAAAACAAGATAAACAAACAAGGTTCACACCCGGTTCGGTAATTGAAGTCCTAGGGTTTCTACACGTTTTAAATTCAATTCAATTGCAAAAATGATTAACAAATTTAGTGTCACGAGGCTTTGGTGCCAAGACCTATCAACGTCGTGAATGACGGACTGCAATGCACTTCGTTACCAAGAACATGTAAACTCTAACCTAGATAAGGCATAATTGCACATAAACATTTCGCAAAGTCAAATTTAATCTTCATTCGACAATTCACGAATACAATACAAATGCAAGACAATTATCGTAAGTTTCAAAATCAAATCACAACTTGTCACAAATCGAATCTCAAATACAATGTTTAAACCCTAAGAGCTTACAATTACCTACACCGGGGTGAAACCTCTGGGAATTAGCCGCTCATGATCGAATTAACTTGATTACCGGATGTTAGAGACTTGAAATTGGTCATCTTGAAGCTTGAAAATGGTTGAAGGATGATGATTAGGGTTTAATGAGGTGATCGTGATGAGTGGATTGATGGATGGATGAACTAGGGTTTGGGAATGGTGGTGATGATGAATCGAATGGTTGATTCGAATGATTCGGATGATGATTCGTGGATTAGATGGATTGGTGATGATAGAGATGGTGTATTATGGCTCCAAGAATGTTTTTCAAACTCTATTCAAGTTGTAACTCTCGAATTGAATGGCCAAGATCCCCTAAAACTCATCCAAACCTTCAAACATAACGAATTTGCGTCGCCAGGATGTGGAGGCCGTCGCCGACGGCCTGAAGCCCCATCAGCGACGCCTTGTCGTTCACACAAAAACGGCCGACGGCCTTTTCTTCTGTCTACGGAATTATTCGCGCAACGAGCATAAGTGAGTTGTGTCGCCGACGGCCCAGGAGGGCGTCGACGGTATGCACAGTCCTAACTTCCCGTTTTTCGCGTCTTGTGATCCCGGTTGACCAGTTTGACGTTCCGGTAGTCCATTTTTCGCTCCGGTAGCCTGTAAAGCTCCCAAATAGCTGCTTAAACTTCATTAAACCTGTAAAACAAAGTTTTAATCAAAAGTAGGCTATTCGAAATTAAAAACCGGCTAAAAACATCAATTCAAGAAATTACCAGCACCGGTTTTCGACCACGTATCACATCCCCACACTTGTCTTTTGCTTGCCCTCAAGCAAATCTGTCTTTCACTTTCACGTGGGTCGAACAAGAAACACACTCCCCATTCCCGAGACGAAGGTTAAGGTCTAATGTCATGCTTAGTTTAAACCTTTTACAATTTTCGACATATGAAGCAATAAATGATTAATCATGTAAAAGTGGTTATCTAAGATTAACCCGCCCTTAATACTCACAATTCATACATATCCCTCACAATGTTCACTCCACTCGGTTTACAAATTGGCTAACTTTAAATTTAATGATGTATTAGCACCTTTTAAAGTAACCACTCAAAACCAAATAGAACATGTACCCGCATAGCCTTGCAACTCAATCATTCTCCACCACCGAACACGAATACTAAGCACAAGTCAAAAGGTCTTTAAAGGGTTGTAATGGGGCTAGGTTAAGGGTAGGAAATATGATATTTTAAAGTGGCTAAGGTGAAGAAAATTCGATTTTTATTACAAACGACTATGCTAAACAAAACTAAATTTAAACAACAACTATGAGGCAACAACTTTTGCCTTTTATTCAACAAACTACTAACACATCTTTTTGTGCTTTTCTCAATGCTTTTTCATTTTTTTGTAACATTTTCTGAATTTTTGCTTTTTTTTTGAATATATAAACAAATCACAACTATACAAACATATACTCGTCTAACCGAATTTTCATCACTCGGGGTTTAAAAAGAAAAGGCTTATTGTTATGGGCTAAGTGGGTTGTCAAACGAAAGGTTTAAGCTCAAAGTTGGCTACTAAGAGATAGATTTTGGCTAAGGATAGATAAATGGTATAAAAGGAAAAGGTTTACCTAATTTCTTAATCCCTCGGGCCAGTGAGAAGATGGATCTGATCGACCGGGAGGTATAGGGAGGTCCTCATAACGGGTCCAACCCGAGTGCTCGACATATGGAAAACCGGCTAAGAAATCTCGATGATGTCTCTCCTGATCATGAAGAGCCTTGGCATTGTTGAGTGCCAATTCTTGATTTGTACCCAGTATCATCCAACGACGATCATACAAGGTGTTTCGTTCGATTCGGTGGCGTTCTTGCTCCTCCTCCCATGCTCGCCTTCGAGCCTCTTCTTGCACCCTCTGTTGTTCCATTAGCCCATTGTATAAATTGTTGTTGGTGGATAAAGAGACCTAAGACTTAGAACTTCACACTTTCATTTCTTATCATTCAAAAACTCACAAAAACCTTCTCCATGACCTCCATAACTCACGACCACCACTACCCACACATATACATCCATTTCTAGCCCATTTCCAAGTAATCTAAGCATCCTACAAGGTGATTCAAGCATAGTTAGGAAGGGTGGAAGCAAGGAGATTGGAAGGACCTTCTTGGAGTGCTATTAACCACTTCTTTTCTTCATCATCTTCCATCTTGTTCTTCCCTAGCCATAGTGCTAGTAGTAAGCCTCTTTGATCTTACTTTTACACTTGGTTTTAGTAGTTAAAGTATGAAGTAAAATGATAATCTAAAGAATCTCACCAAAACAAGAAGATGAACATGAATATAAAGCTCTAAAACATGAAGATCTAAGTTGTTTAAGTGTATGTAATGAATTTGTTTGTTGATTACTTGTATGTATGGAGTAGATCACCATATGAAGCTTGCTAGATGATGATTTAAAACATGATCTAGCAAGTATGAGGATGATTCTTGAGAAATCTAAGATGATCATCCTTTATGTGAACTATGAACTTGAAGATGGACTTGATTTTGTGTAGGATGATTAATCCTACAAGATGTAAGTCTTGAAAATATAAGATTTCAAAAATAAAAATTTCAAGAAACTAAATTTTACTTCAAGATTTAACATGGTTTGATTTTTGAAAGAAAGAAAACTTGTTTTAAGTGTTAAATGCAACTCTTGATGTATGAAGAACATGAAAAACTCAAGAAGATAAATTTTTGTAAAACTAAGTTACAAGTTGTAAAGACTAAAAATTTGCAAGAATGATTTTTATGAAACAAAAAATCATGTTTTTGGTGTTAGTTAAACATGTTAAAATACTACAAAGTTTCATAAAACTTCAAGTTCATAACATCTTGTAAAATGTAGGTAATGGCTTATGGTAAGTTGCATGAAAATTGTTGATGATTGATGATGAATTTTTTAAAAAGAAAATGATATACAATTAAGCATGGAAACCTCCATTTTCAAGGGAAACTATGGCAAAATTTTTGTAAAAATAAACACTTAGAGAAATATTTTTAAACAAGTGTTTACAAGTAATTTTTGATCTTGGTTTTAAATACAAAAAATTGCCATAATTTTTGTTATAAAAATTACAAGTATTGGAGGTTGATTTTTAAACAATAAAAATGACTAAGTATATATTTAGGAAAATATATATTTAGAAGACACAAAATTATGTGCTACTTGTATAATGCTTGTATTAGTTATAGTAAAATTAGGAACCATGAAAATAATGTAACACACCAAAATACCAAAAATTGTAATATGAAATATTACCAAAATCAGAAGAAAAATAAATAAATATATATATATATATATATATATATATATATATATATATATATATATATATATAGGGAGAGGATCATGAGAAAACTAGATATAAATGAGAAAACTAGAAAATTAACTAAAAACCACTAAAAAAGGAGGGGGGAGACTTTTAATGAAGGAGGGGGGGGGGGGGGGGACTTTTAATGAAGGAGGGGTAAAATTGGAAAAAAATATATATATAACTTTTCAAACATTTCCCATTTCTCCATACGTTATCATTTTAAAACAAAAATGGCACCATAAGATCACAAATTTTTGTATCTTTCATTCAAGTATATTCGAGCATATTTTTTATGACATAAAAAAAGATTTATGGTGTCGTCTTGTTTTCAATACTATTATTATAGTAGTGCACATGTGCAATATAACATGTACTACAATTGCATTACATGCTTAAAATTAGCTTTTTGAGTCTAGTTTAGCTTTTAGGGTTAGTTTTTTTGGAGGTTTAGGATTAGGTTTTTGGGTGGGGGGGGGGGGGGGGTTTAGGTTTTTGGGGGGTGGGGGTGGGGGGGGGGGGTTTAGGTTTTTTTCGGGTTTACAATTACATTACATGCTTAAAATTAGCTTTTTGAGTTTAGTTTAGCTTTTAGGGTTAGTTTTTTGGAGGTTTAGGATTAGGATTAGGTTTTTGGGGGGTGGGGGTGGGGGGGTTTAGGTTTTTTTCGGGTTTATGTTTAGGGTGTAGTTTTAGGTTTTCGGGAGGGTGGGGGGTGGGGGTGTTTAGGTTTTTTTTTTTTGGGGGGGGGGTTAGGCTTTTGGTGGGAGGGTGAATTTAGGTTTTTGGAGGGTGGGGGGTTTAGGTTTTTGGGGGGTGTCAGTGGGGGGGGGGGGGGTGGGTTAAGTGGTTTAAGCTTTATGTATTAGTGCACATGTGCAGTACAACAATTTTTTTTTTTTTTTGAAAATTTTTTTTCATACATAAAAAGTAGCGATTTTTATATAAAAAATTGTAAAAAAAAAAATTTGGTATGTTTTTAGGTTTTTTTTTGGCTTTTTTGGTTTTCTCATTTAAACTAGTTTTCTCTTGATCCATCCCCTATATATATATATATATATATATATATATATATATATATATATATATATATTCCGGAAATAAATTCGTAACTTGACAAATGTGACAAACGGTATTTTTGAAACCAAAGAAACGACAAAATATGAATTTTTACAACTATTATAAAATATATCATATTATGTCAAAATAGAAAATATATTATTTTTGAAGTGGAGAAAAATATATATTTTCTTAAACAACACAAAAATATATTATTTTGATAGAAACTAAAAATATATATTTTTCAAAGTTTAATCATAAAAATATATTATTTTTAAGATCTATATGGAAGTAAACAAATTTTTGTCAAATAAATTTATAGATATTTTCTATAAAAATT
>JARYGA010009336.1:0-23858 GCA_030545235.1 Helianthus tuberosus | reverse complement strand
CGCGGTCGCGGGCTTCGCATTCGATGTCGGTGATCAGGCCCTTCGCCGGCAAGGAGGTGAAGATGCGCTGATGGTACACCTCGATGATGTTGACGCGCTGCGCGTCGAAGATGCGTGCGACATTGTAGAGCGCGCCGGGCTGGTCCTGCAGCCGCACGCGCAGGCGGGCGAGGCGGCCCGACCGGGCGAGGTCGCGTAGCAGCACGTTGGCGAGCAGGCGCGTGTCGATATTGCCGCCGCACAGGACGATACCGACGGTGCGGCCCTTGAACCGCTCCGGAAAGGCCATCAGCGCGGCGAGGCCGGCGGCGCCGGCGCCCTCGACCACGGTCTTTTCGATCTGGAGCAGCAGGCTGACCGCCTCTTCCAGATTGCGCTCGCCGACCAGCACGATGTCGTCGACCAGCTCGGCGACCATGCGCGAGGTGATGCCGCCCGGCTCCTTCACCGCGATACCTTCGGCCAGCGTGTCGCCGGCGCAGGGCAAAGCGGTTCCGCGGATGCGGTTGTACATCGAGGGGAACAGCTCGGCCTGCACGCCGATCACCTCGATCGGATGGTCCGCAGCGCGCGCGACGACGCTGTTGCCCGAGATGAGGCCGCCGCCGCCGATCGGGATCAGTAGCGTGTCGAGGCTCGGCACGTCCTCCAGCATCTCGACCGCGACGGTGCCTTGGCCTGCGATGACCCGCGGATCGTCGAACGGGTGGACGAAGGTGAAGCCGCACTCCGCCTCCAGCACGCGGGCATGGGCGTAAGCCGCGTCGAACGTGTCGCCTTCCAGCACCACTTTCGCCTTGTGGCCTTCGGTCTGCGTCACCTTCACCGTCGGCGTGGTGCGCGGCATCACGATCGTCGCGGGGATGCCGAGGCGGTTGGCGTGATAGGCGAGGCCCTGTGCGTGATTGCCCGCCGAGGCGGCGATGACGCCCTTGGCGCGCGCCTCCGGCGACAATTGCAGCAGCGTGTTGAGCGCGCCGCGTTCCTTATACGCCGCGGTGAACTGCAGATTTTCAAACTTCAGGAACACGGTGGCGCCGGTCATCTCGCTCAGCGTCTTGCTGATCAGCGTCGGCGTGCGGACGATCGCGTCGCGAATGCGGGCGGTGGGCGGCGTACACATCGTCGATGGAGACGGGGAGCGAGGCGGTGTCGGCAGGGTTGGTGGCCATGGCGCCGAGCTAGACCATCTGGTGCGGCGGGGGAACACCGCTTATGCGCTGAGGCTATGGCACGATCGGCTTTGACAAATAGTGGCGGCGCTAGCCGCGGTTCTGGCGACCTCGCAGGCGGCCGGGGCCGACGGGCTGGTCGATAACGTCAACGGCATGACGCTGGACAAGGACGGCAAGGTCGTCCGGTTCCAGGCGATGCTGGTCAATGCGCAGGGCGCCGTCGTCAGGTTGCTGTCCGCCAAGGACAAACGGCCGGAGAAGCTCGACTGGCGGGCCGACATGAAGGGCAAATATCTGCTGCCCGGCATGATCGACGCGCATGGTCACGTGATGGAGCTGGGCTTTCGCGCGCTCGAACTCGACCTGTCGGATACGAAGAGCCTCGCCGAGGCGCAGATGAAGATCGCCGCTTATGCGCGCGCCAATCCCGACAAGGCGTGGATCATCGGCGGCGGCTGGAACCAGGAGACGTGGGGGCTGGGCCGCTTCCCGACGACCGCCGATCTCGATGCTGCGGTCGGCGATCGTCCGGTGTGGCTGGCGCGCGCCGACGGCCATGCCGGCTGGGGCAACAGCGCCGCGCTGAAGGCCGCCGGCGTCACCGCGAAGAGCGTGTCGCCCGCGGGTGGCCGGATCGAAAAGGGGCCGGGGGGGCAGCCCGCGGGCGTGTTCGTCGATGCGGCACAGGATCTGGTGGTGAAGATCCTGCCCCAGCCGCTGGGCAAGGACCGCAACGCCGCCTTCCTGAAGGCGCAGGAAATCCTGCTCGGCTATGGCGTCACGGCGACCGCCGACATGGGCACGAGCATCGACGACTGGCTGACCTATCGCCGGATCGCGGACCTCGGCGGCCTGCGCGTGCGCATCATGAGCTATGGCATGGGGGTCGATACGACGGTGCAGATCGGCGGCACCGGGCCGACGCCGTGGCTGTACGACGACCGGCTGAAGCTGGTCGGCGTCAAACTCTACGCCGACGGCGCGCTGGGGTCGCGTGGGGCGTGGCTGAAGGCGCCCTATGCCGATGCGCCGGGCCAGACGGGTGCGGGCTTCATGAACGACACCGTGCTGCGCAACCGGATGAGCCGCGCGGCGATGGACGGATACCAGGTCGCGGTGCATGCGATCGGCGACCGCGCCAATGCCGAGGTGCTGGATGCGATCGACGAGATGGCGCAGGACCTACAAGGGCGACCGGCGCTGGCGTGTCGAGCATGCGCAGATCGTCGATCCGGTCGATCTGCCGCGCTTCGGCAAATATGGCACGATCGCGTCGATGCAGCCGGTCCATGAGACGAGCGATCGGCTGATGGCCGAGGCGCGGCTGGGCCCCCAGCGGTTGGCGGGTGCCTATGCCTGGGCGTCGATGCTGCGCAACGGCGCGAAGCTGGCGTTCGGATCGGACTATCCGGTGGAAAAGCCCGATCCTTGGGCGGGCTGGGCCGCGGCGTTCACGCGCCAGGGTCCCGATGGCCAGCCGTTCGGCGGCTGGCAGCCGCAGGAGGCGATCACGCGCGAACAGGCGTGGTGGGCCTATACCGGCGGCGCAGCCTATGCGGGCTTTGCCGAGGATCGCTTCGGCCGCCTCGCTCCCGGCCAGAAGGCGGACTTCGTCATCGTCGATCGCGATCCCCTGCTCGCCTCCCCCGCAGACCTGCGCGCGACCAAGGTGGAACAGACGTGGATCGGCGGCCAGAAGGTGTGGCAGCGCAAGTAAGCCGCACGCCAAAAGGGCCGCAGCACCCCCCGATGCTGCGGCCCTTCACTCCCGGATACTGGGGAGGGGAAACCTGCGCGGTCAGGCGACCGCGACGACCTCTTCGGGTTCGCGCAGCACATAGCCGCGGCCCCAGACGGTCTCGATGTAATTCTCGCCGTCGCAGGCCAGGCTGAGCTTCTTGCGCAGCTTGCAGATGAAGACGTCGATGATCTTGAGTTCGGGTTCGTCCATGCCGCCATACAGGTGGTTCAGGAACATTTCCTTGGTCAGCGTGGTGCCCTTGCGCAGGCTGAGCAGCTCGAGCATCGCATATTCCTTGCCGGTCAGATGCACGCGCGCGCCATCGACCTCGACCGTCTTGGCGTCGAGATTGACGGCGAGCTTGCCGGTGCGGATGACCGATTGCGAATGGCCCTTCGAACGACGGACGACCGCGTGGATGCGGGCGATCAGTTCCTCGCGATGGAACGGCTTGGTGACGTAATCGTCGGCGCCGAAGCCGAAGCTGCGCACCTTGCTGTCCATCTCGTTGATGCCGCTGAGGATCAGCACCGGCGTGGTCCACGCGGGCGACGCGCAGCTTTTTCAGCACGTCATAGCCGTGCATGTCCGGCAGGTTCAGGTCGAGCAGGATGATGTCGTAGTCGTACAGCTTGCCGAGGTCCAAGCCCTCCTCGCCAAGGTCGGTCGTATAGACGTTGAACCCCTCGGTGCCGAGCATCAGCTCGATCGCCTTGGCCGTGGTCGGCTCGTCCTCGATCAACAACACCCGCATCGCGTCGTCCCCTGTTGGCGAGGCCGCCAGCACCCCTGGCTCGCGGCTCGCCCCGATTCATTAACCAAACGACATCTGAAGGCAAAAGGTTAATTCGGGATTAAGTGCGGGCGTCAATCTTTACGATTTGCGCTCGTCCGCCTCGGGATCGGCATCCGGATCGTGCGGCGTCAGGTCGGGGCCGAGCAGCGTCTGGTGGCGGCTGCGCGGGATATCCTCGCCCAGCACCTCGCGCAGATACAGGCTGCGCACCAAGGTGAAGATCACGACCAGCAGCGCTGCCGAGAAGAACAGGCCGAAGATACCGAAGATCACGCCGATGCCGATGATCGCGAAGACGGTGATCGCCGGCGGGATCGAGACGACGCGCGCCTGGACGTAGGGGGTGATGAAGTTGGTCTGGATCAGCCGGACGATCGCATAGGTGGCGAGCGCGCCGATCAGCGCGCCATTTCCCTGCGTCGCGGCGAGGCCCAGCGCCGGGATCATCGCCGCGGTCGGGCCAACATAGGGAATGAATTCCGACAGGCCGGCGAGCAGGCCGAGCGCCGCGGCGGAGGGCACGCCCGAGATCCATAAGCCGATGCCGATCAGCAGCCCCATCGTCGTCATCAAAATCAGCGACGAGCGCAGCCACAGTCGCAGCGTCGAGCCGACGTCGAACAACGCATCCTCGATCGCCGGGCGCTTCGAGGGCGGGATCAGGAACAGGAAACCGCGCTGATAGATGCCGGGATCGGCGGCGAAAAAGGCCGCGCCGACGAGCAGCAGGATGCTGTTGAGGACCAGTTCGCCCGCGCCCTGCACCAGCCCGCCGACGTCCTGCGCCGCCTTCGACCCGGCATAGGCCTGTTGCACGGCATCGACGATCTTGGCGCCGACCGGGCTTTGCGATGCCCAAGCGGCCAGTTGGTCGAGAAGGTTGGGCAGTTGCGTGACGAGCACGTTGACCTGCTCGCGGAACTGCACTCCGAACAGCCAGACGAGGAACGCGACGACGCCATAGGCGGTCGCCATGCCGAGGCAGAAGGCGGTCCGGTCCGACACGCGCAGATGATCGCGGTAGAGGTCGGCGAGCGCATGGATGGCGATCGCGCCCAGCATCGACCCGAAGGCGAGGATCAGCAGATTGCCCGCGCGCAGCAGCGCCGCGGCGACCGCTGCGATGATGAGGACGTAAAAGATGCGCCGGATGAAGCGCGCATCGTCGGGATCGGGGGCGAGACGGTTCACGCGGGTCGGGGGGCACTGGACATGGGCTATCCTGACAGGATCGGGGGGCAATGGACAAGAGGTGGGGGCAGTACTGCCGTGGGGCCGGATCGGTTCCGGTTCCAAGGTAACCAAGGTCGGCGACGAGCGGGCATCGCGAATGCCGCCCGCGCGCACCTTACACCTTTGTCATTTGATCTTTATCCGCCGACACGGCAGCCCTTTGGACGTAACAGCGTCGAGCGGACCCGAGCCCATGAAGATCCTCCTGGTTGATGACGACCCCGTCCTGGCCGATTCGCTGGCGGATGAACTGACCGGCTTCGGCCACGCGCTGTCGACCGCGAGCGACGGGCGCGCGGCGCTGGCGGCGATCGATCAGGATGCGTTCGACGCGGTGGTGCTCGACCGGATGATGCCGCGGGTGGACGGGATCGCGCTGCTCGAGCGGCTGCGCGGCGACGCGCGATCGGTGCCCGTCATCATGCTGAGCGCGCGCGGCCAGTCCGACGACAAGATCAGTGGCCTCGCCGCCGGCGCCGACGATTATGTCGTCAAGCCGGTCGAGGCGGCCGAACTGCACGCGCGGCTGCAGGCGGTGGTGCGCGGCCGGCAGTGGACGCGCGAGGCGAGCGACACGCTGCGCGCGGGCGATATCGTGGTCAGCCCGTCGCGCTTCCGGGCGTGGCGCGACGAAAAGCCGCTCGACCTCGCCAAGCTGGAGCTCAAGCTGCTCGCCGAACTGGTGCGCAACGCCGATACGGTGCTGACGCGCGCGATGCTGATCGAGCGGGTGTGGGGGTACGATTTCGAGCCCGACACCAATCTGGTCGACGTCTACATCCGCCGCCTGCGCCAAAAGCTGACCGCGCATGGCGGCGACGATCCGATTCAGACGATGCGCGGCGTCGGCTATCTGTTGCGCAGCTGACGCATGCCGCGGAGCCGGCGGCTGCGTGCGCCGCGATCGCTGCGGGCGCTGACCTGGATCTTCGTCGCGGCGATGATCGCGGCGACGCTGGGCACGGGCGTCGCCATCTATACCGCGCAGCGCCGGGCGATCGTTCAGCTGGTCGACCAGCGGATCGCCACGGCGGTCGACGCGATCGCGCACGAGGGCGAGCGGCCGATGCCGACGCCGGTGCTGGTCGAGCGGCTGCGCATGCTGGCGAGCGACCGCGACACGGGCGATATCGGCGCGATGCTGGTCGATGCGCAGGGGCGGCAGATCGGCGGCAACATCCGGTTGCGCCAGGTGCCGCCGCGCGGCTTCAGCTCGCTGCACAGCGACGACGGGATCAAGGGGCTGACCGCAGGGCGCGCCTATACCGGTGACGTCGGCGATGGCCGGCGGCTGACGATGATCGCCGAGACCGAGCCGTTCGACGATTCGGGTACGGCGCGGCTGCGCAGCTACCTCGCCGGTTTCGGATCGATCCTGCTGGTCGTCGGGCTGGGGCTCGTGATGTTTTCGCGGCTCGTCGAGCGGCGGATCGGTGCGATGCGCGCGACCGCGGCGGCGATCGTCGATGGCGACATGCAGCGCCGCGTGCCGACCGAGGGCGATGGCGGCGCCTTCGATGCGCAGGCGCACGCGTTCAACGCCATGCTCGATCGGATCGCCGAGCTGATGCGCGGGATCGCCGAAGTGTCGAGCGACATCGCGCACGACCTGCGCAGCCCGCTCGCGCGGCTGCGTGGCCAGCTCGTCCAGCTCGAACGCCGTGCCGAGACGCCGGCGATGCGCGACGGCCTGTCCGCGGCGATCGCGCAGAGCGACACGATCCTCGGCATGTTCGCCGCGATCCTGCGCATCGCTGAGGTCGAGGGCGGCGCGCGGCGGGCGGGCTTTGCGCGCTTCGACCTGGGTGAACTCGTCGCGGAGGTCGGCGAGATGATGGCGCCGGTGGTCGAGGACGATGCGCACATCCTCGTCTGCGATCCCGTCGCCGCGCTGCCCGTTCACGCCGATCGCCAGTTGCTGACGCAGGTGCTGGTCAATCTGATCGTCAATGCCGTGCGCCACACCCCGGCGGGCACGCGCATCACGCTGTCGGCGGTGGCGGTGCGGGGGCAGGCGGTCGTCCGCGTGGCCGATAACGGGCCCGGCATCGCCGCGGCGGATCGTGCCACCGCGCTGCGGCGCTTCGGCCGGCTGGATGCGAGCCGGTCAACCGGCGGGTTCGGCCTGGGCCTGCCGCTCGCCGCGGCGATCGCGCGGCTGCATCATGGCGAGCTGTCGCTGGAGGATGCGGCGCCGGGTCTGCGCGTGGTGTTGAGCGTGCCGCTGATTGGGTGATCGATCCCAACAGTGCCGTCGCCCCAGCGGAGGCTGGGGGCCCTCGCAGCTCCTGCTGCGCCTCATTGCACGGCGATCCCAACCTTCGGTGGGCTGACGTCCGTCGGAGTCCAAACGAAAAGGGCGGCGCCGTCGCCGGCACCGCCCCTACGCAGTCGGACCTGTCGGTCGCTTAGAAGTTCACCGATCCTTCCAGACCGATCGTGCGCGGCGGGTTGAAGTTCGCATACGAGCCCAGCACCGCGATGTTCGCGTCCGAACGGCGATAGATATGCTGTTCGTTGAGCAGGTTGCGCGACCAGAGCGACAGCGTCGCCTTCTGCCCCTGTGCGCTCAGCGGGATGTCCGCCAGCGCGATGCGGCCATTCACGATGAAGCTCGAGTCGGTCTTCACGCTTTCCGACTGGAAGCTGTACTGCGGCGCCGCATAATTGGCGTCGAGGTGGAAGCGCGCATGCGTGCTGCCCGTGCCGACTGGCAGATCGTAATCGATCGCCGCCGATGCCGCGTGCGGCGGCGTGTAGACGGTGTAGACCTGCGTCAGCACGCCGAAGGTCGGGCCCGGGTTCGGGTTCGCCGTCGCCGGCACCTTGGTGTAGGTGTAAGCGTAGGAGGCGGTCAGCGTCAGGCTGTCGATCGGGCGGGCGCTGACGTCCAGTTCGATACCGCGGATCTTCGACGTGCCCGGCGCATTCGCCGTATTTTCGGTGTGCAGGTTGAAGTTCGGGTTGGCGATGGTGGTGCCCGGCAGGAACTGGTTGGTATCGACGTTGTCGAAGTCGATCTGCGTGTTCTTGCGGTCCATGATATAGCCCGCGACGTTCACGCGCACCTTGTGGTTCAGGAAGTCGGTCTTCGCGCCGATCTCATAGGCCTTCACCGATTCCGGTCCGAACGCGCCGAAGTTCGACGAGCGGTCGTTGGCGCCACCGGCGCGGAAGCCGCTCGAATATTTGGCGTACAGGTTGATGCCGGGCGCCGCGTCGGCGGCCAGCGTCACCATCGGGTCGAACCGGCCGCGATCGTAGTTCAGCACGTAATTGGTGGGCACGCCCGACACGAGGTACAAAGTGCCGTTACGCTTGTCCTTCGAATAGCGGCCGCCGACCGTCAGGTGCAGCATCTCCGCCGCGGCGGGGGTCCAGGTCGCCTGGCCGTACGCGGCATAGCTGCGGGTGCGGGCGACGCTGGCGCGCTGCAGGAAGCGGGAGTTATAGTCCCAGCCCTGGTTGGACGAGCTGATCGTGCCGAACACCTGCGAGGGAAGGATGGTGTAGGCGGTGCCGTCGGCGTTCCACTGGTTCGACGAGGGCGTCGCGGCGGATTCGCGGGCCTGTTCGTTGAAATAATAGAGGCCGGCGACCCAGTCGAGCTGGTCGACACTGCCGATCGCCTGGAATTCCTGGCTGAACTGGCTCTGGTACAGATCCGACAGGCTGTAGCGGCTGAACTTGCCGTTGGGGGCGTAGGCGACGCGCTCCGGACCGCCCGAATTGTCCCACTGGTTGGTCGCCACGCGGCGCCATGCGGTGATCGACTTCAGCGTGATCGCCGGATCGACCTTGTACGACAGCGTCGCGCTGACGCCCTGTGTCTTGTCGACGCTGTACTGCTGCGGCACGCCGACGTCGGCGACGCTCTGGCGGTTCGGGTGGACGCCGACCAGCGCGGGCAGCGGCGCGATGCAGGTGGTGGCCGAGATCGTGCTCGACAGGCAGGTCGGCGCGCCGGCCGCGCTGCCCGGCAGGACGATGCGATTGGTGGTGCGGTCCAGCACGCCGACGGTGCGGCCGAGCGGGTTGTAGTTGATCAGCTGGCTGAAGAACGGCGTGTTCTCGTCACGAGCCTTGTCGAAGGCGACGTCGGCGGTGAAGCTGTCGGTCGGCTTCCAGCGCGCGGCGATCCGGCCGCCGACGCGGTCATAGGCGTTCCAGCCGAGCTGGCCGGCGAGCGGGTTGCGCGTCGTCGCATCCTGATGCTGGTACACGCCGTCCAGCTTGATCGAGATGTTCTGATATTCGGGCAGGTCGACATGCGCTTCGCCGTTGCGCGCGCCGTAATTGCCGAAGCCTGCGGTGACACGGCCACCGAATTCCCCGGTGGGCGCCTTGGTGACGATGCTGAGCGCGCCGCCTTCGGTGTTGCGGCCGAACAGCGTACCCTGCGGGCCACGCAGCACTTCGATGCGCTGCACGTCGAACAGCGCGGCGTTCAGGCCCTGCGAGCGGCCGAGGTAGACGCCGTCGATATAGACGCCGACGCCCGAATCGCGCGCGGTCTGGTTCTGGTCGAACGGCACGATGCCGCGGATGCCGATCGTCAACGCCGACTGGCGCGCTTCGAATGTGGCGACGCGCAAGCTGGGCACCGCGCCGTCACCCAGGTCGAGCAGGCTCTGGACGTGGCGGTCCTTGATCGCTTCGGGATCGAGCACGCTGATCGCGATCGGCGTCTTCTGCAGGTTGGTTTCGCGCTTGGTCGCGGTGACGACGATGTCCTGCAGCTGGTCCGGCTCGGCCGCGGGGGTCGGGTCCGTGGCGGGCGTGGGATCGGCGGCGGGCGCGGCGGTGGCGGTCGCCTTCGCAACATCGGCGGCGAACGCCGGTGCGGCGGCGAGGGCGGATGCGGCGACGCCGATCATCAGCAGCGCGCGGCTGCCGGACATCTTCATCATGACGAAATATTCCCCTTCGAGGCAATGTGCCTTCCTGGGGCGCGCCTACCGCCGGGCTGTGGCGGGCGTGTTGCGATTCGATGACGCCGCCGGCGAGCGGGATTTCATGTTGGTGTCATGTTCGGAACGGGGCCACGCCGTGGTGACGATTTGGATCCGGGTCGGCATAATCCATGCGAAGCCTTGGGGTTCCCCGAACGGGGCGGTTGACGATCGCGGCGGACCGGCGCGCAGTTTTGGGGGCGACCGCATGTCGAGGGTAGCGAAGACCCGCTGCTCCTCGCTGCTGGCGATCGCAAAGGTCAGCAGAACGATGCTGCCGATATCGGCAAATGCTGGGGCGGTGGGCGTCAGGACGGACGTCGGTCGACGGCGTCCTGCGCCTCTCCCTCGGCGATCAGCTTGGCGTAGCGCCGGGCCATGTCGAGGTGGACGCGGCGGCCGTCGCTGTTTGGCGTGCGATCGGCGAGCGCGCGTTCCTGGCGCTCGCGGTGGATGTAAAATTGGGTTTCGGCATGAGTCGGCATGAAGGCCTCCCTCATTGGGGTGATGCTTGTCGCCAACGGGCAACACGTCACAAGCCATGACCCTTTAGCACGATAGGGCGCGTTTGGCCTTCATCTGCATCAATCCGCCCCGGGCCGACGCCACGCCTCTCGAACGGCACACAAACCGATCGGTCTCCAAACGAAAAGGGGGCCCGGCATCGCTGCCGAACCCCCATTCCATCAGCCGTTGGCCGATGATCAGTCGCGATCACCGGTCAGGAAGGCCGGCGCGAATTCCGGCGCAGGGCCGTCGTCGTTGCCGCCGCCGTTACGCGGGCCACGGTCACCGCCTTCGCCGCGGGGGCCCACGGTCACGGCGCGGGCCGCGGTCACCGCGGTCGCCGCCACGATCGCCGCCGTCACGACGGGGACCACGGTCGCCGCGATCGCCACGGTCGCCGCGCGGGCCACGGCTGCCACGGTCGCCGCCTTCACGCGGTTCGCGCGCCGGACGCGTGTCTTCCAGCTCGGCGCCGGTTTCCTGGTCGACGACACGCATCGACAGGCGAACCTTGCCGCGCGGATCGATCTCGAGGACCTTCACCTTGACCTGCTGGCCTTCGCTGAGGACGTCCGAGACCTTCTCGACACGCTCGTTCTTGATCTCGCTGACGTGGACGAGACCGTCCTTGCCGCCCATGAAGTTCACGAACGCGCCGAAATCGACCAGGTTGACGACCTTGCCGTCGTAGATCTTGCCGACCTCGGCCTCTTCGACCAGGCCCTTGATCCACTTGATCGCGGCTTCGATCTGCGACGAATCCGACGACGACACCTTGATGACGCCCTCGTCGTCGATGTCGACCTTGGCGCCCGTGGTGGCGACGATCTCGCGGATCACCTTGCCGCCCGTGCCGATCACTTCGCGGATCTTCGACTTGTCGATCGTGAAGGTCTCGATGCGCGGCGCGTGCGCCGACAGTTCCGAGCGGGTTTCGCCCAGCGCCTTCGCCATCTCATTGAGGATGTGCGCGCGGCCCTCGTGCGCCTGCTTCAGCGCGACCTTCATGATCTCTTCGGTGATGCCCGAGATCTTGATGTCCATCTGCAGCGCGGTGATGCCCTCGCTGGTGCCGGCGACCTTGAAGTCCATGTCGCCGAGGTGATCCTCGTCGCCCAGGATGTCCGACAGGACCGCGAAGTCCTTGCCTTCCAGGATCAGGCCCATCGCGATGCCCGACACGGGGCGCTTCAGCGGCACGCCCGCGTCCATCATCGACAGCGAACCGCCGCAGACGGTGGCCATCGACGACGAGCCGTTCGACTCGGTGATGTCCGACGTGACGCGGATCGTGTAGGGGAACTCCTCCTTCGACGGCAGCACCGGGTGCAGCGCGCGCCAAGCGAGCTTGCCGTGGCCGACTTCGCGACGACCCGGCGCACCGAAGCGGCCGACTTCACCGACCGAATAGGGCGGGAAGTTATAGTGGAGCATGAAGTTCTGGTACGACAGGCCGTTGAGGCCGTCGATCATCTGCTCCGCGTCGCGGGTGCCGAGCGTGGTGGTCGCGATCGTCTGCGTTTCGCCACGCGTGAACAGCGCCGAACCGTGCGCACGCGGCAGGAAGTGGACTTCCGATTCGATCGGGCGGATCTGCGTCGTGGTACGGCCGTCGATGCGGCGGCCATCCTTCAGGATCGCGGTGCGGACGATCTCGGCTTCTAGCTTCTTGACGAGCTTGGCGGCGGCGAGCTGTTCCTGCGGCGTACGGTCGGCCATCGCCGCCTTCGCCTTGGCACGCGCCTCGCCCAGCGCGGTCTGGCGCTGCTGCTTGTCGGTCAGCTTGTAGGCGGCCGTGATATCCTTGCCGATCAGCTTCTTAAGCTCGGCCTTGACCGTCTTCTGGTCGTCGCCGACCTTCAACTCCCACGGATCCTTGGCGGCCTGTTCGGCGAGATCGATGATCGCGTCGATCACCTGCTGCGACGCCTTGTGTGCGAACATCACCGCGCCGAGCATGACGTCTTCCGACAGCTCCTTGGCTTCGGATTCGACCATCATGACGGCGTCATGCGTGGCGGCGACCATCAGGTCGAGCTCGCCGGTCAGCACCTCGGCGTCCGACGGGTTGAGGACGTATTCGCCGTCCTTGTAGCCGACGCGCGCCGCGCCGATCGGGCCCATGAAGGGCACGCCCGACAGCGTCATCGCGGCCGAGGCGGCGATCATCGCCAGCAGATCGGGCTCGTTCTCGCCGTCATACGACAGAACCTGCGCGATGCAGTTGATCTCGTTGTAGAAGCCTTCGGGGAACAGCGGACGGATCGGACGGTCGATCAGGCGGCTGACGAGCGTCTCACGCTCGGTCGCGCCACGCTCGCGCTTGAAGAAGCCGCCGGGGATGCGGCCCGAAGCCGAAAACTTTTCCTGATAGTGGACGGTGAGCGGGAAGAAATCCTGCCCTTCCTTCACCGACTTGGCGGCGGTCACGGCGCAGAGCACCACCGTTTCGCCGAGCGTCGCGATCACCGCGCCGTCGGCCTGGCGGGCGACCTTGCCCGTTTCGAGGGTGAGCGTCTGGCCGCCCCACTCGATCGATACCTTCTTGGCATTGAACATGTATTTTCCTTCACTCCCCACGCCAAATGCGTCGGGGGGCCTATCTGCGAGCTAAGCCGGCTCGCGCGGTGTGGAGCGTCTTGTCGCTCCGATGGATCGGGGCCGAATTGCCCGTCTTCCGCTTACCCGGCTCGTGCCGGTATTCGTGAAACGTGAGGCGCGCCCATAGCACGGATATACGAAAAGGGCGACCCGAAGGCCGCCCTCTCGTTTCACCCGCTGGGGGTTACTTGCGAAGACCCAGCTTCGCGATCAGGTCCAGATACCGCTGGCCATCGGTCTTGCGCAGATAGTCGAGCAGCGAGCGCCGCTTGTTGACCATCATCAGCAGCCCGCGGCGCGAATGGTTGTCCTTCTTGTGACCCTTGAAGTGCTCGGTCAGGTTCTTGATGCGCTCCGACAGGATCGCGACCTGGACTTCCGGCGAACCCGTGTCGCCTTCCTGGCGGGCGTGAGCCTTGACGAGTTCGTTCTTGCGCTCGGCGGTAATGGTCATGTGTTCATCCTCGACATCACAGATTGAAACCGCGGACGACGCGGACCTGTTGGTCCTCCACCGATACCAGCGCGACCGGCGTGTCGCCGTCGCATGCGAAGTATGGGCCATCGTCCGTGGCGATCCCGGTCAGAACACGCCCCTGGCGGAGCGCCCCTGCCTGATCGGGGGTGAGGGGTAGAGCCGGGATGTCGTCCAGCCCCGCCCTCAACGGCAGGAGTATCTGTTCAAGGGTGCGCCCCATACCGGCTTCCGCCAGATTGTCCAGCGTTATCGCCGGCGCGAGGGTGAACGGGCCGGCCTTGGTACGGCGAAGCATGGTGACGTGGCCGACCGTGCCGAGCGCGAAAGCGATGTCGCGGGCGAGGGAGCGGATATAGGTGCCTTTGGAGACGTGGGCGGTGAGGGTGATCTCGTCCAATTCCTCCCTCGCGTCAGCGGGGGAGGGGGACCGCTCGCCGCAGGCGAGTGGTGGAGGGGGCGTGTCCGCGGATGCGACGTTCGCCGTATCCTCCCCCTCCGTCAGCGCGTCGCGCTGCCACCTCCCCCTGGCGGGGGAGGAATGGAGGGCATGCACCGTCACGTCCCGGCTCGCGAGCACCACATCCTCGCCCGCGCGCGCCAGATCATAGGCCCGCTCGCCGTCGATCTTCAGCGCCGAATACGCCGGCGGCACCTGGCTGATCGGGCCCGTGAAGCGCGGCAGCACCGCCTCCACGTCGGCCAGCGTCGGCCGCACATCCGACGTCGCTACACCCACGCCTTCCGCATCCAGCGTATCGGTCTGCTCGCCGAAGCGGATGGTGAAATCATACACCTTATCGCTGTCGAGCATCCGCCCGGCAAGCTTCGTCGCCTCGCCGACTGCGACCGGCAGCACGCCGGTCGCCAGCGGATCGAGCGTGCCGCCATGGCCGACCTTGAACTTGCCATAGCCGCCCTGGCGCAGCGCGCGCTTCACCGCGGAGACGACCTGCGTGCTGCCAAGTCCCAGCGGTTTATCGACGATGATCCAGCCGTGCATCAGCCGATCGCCTGCGCCAGTTTCAGGAAGAGGCCGATCACCGCATCGGCCGGCGGGCCGACCAGCCGCCCGACGACATCCGCCTTGGGTGCGATCATCGGCAGCACGACGAGGACGAAGAGCAGCAGCAGAAAGCCGAACCGCCCGATCTTAGCCCATTGCGCCGCGAGCGGGCGGGGCAGGATACCCTCGACGACATGCCCGCCATCGAACGGCGGCATCGGCAGCAGGTTGAAGATCGCGAGGAAGACGTTGACCAGCAGGAAGTTGACGAGGTTCGCGAACACGAACGCCGCACCGCCGGTCGGCTGTGCGCCATGCAGTAGCGCGACCGCGAAGCCGATCAGGATCGCAGCGATCGTGGCGAGGATCAGGTTCATGCCCGGCCCGGCGAGCGCTACTGCGACCATGCCCCAGCGCGGGTTGCGCAGGCGCTGCGCGACGACCGGCACCGGCTTCGCCCATCCGAACACCGGCGCGCCCGCGATGGCGAGGCCGAGCGGCAGGATGAGCGTGCCGACCGGATCGACGTGGCGGAGCGGGTTGAAGCTCAGCCGCTTCCGCTCCGCGGCGGTCGGATCGCCGAGCCATTTCGCCATCCAGCCGTGCGCAACTTCGTGAAAGACGATCGCGATGACGAGCGGGATGATCCACACGGCCGTGCGGTAGACGATGTTATCGGGGTTCATGGCGCGCGATATGGCGCGGGAGAGGGGATAGCGCCACTCCCTGTTCGTCATCCCGGCGTACGCCGGGATCCATGGACGCGTGACGCCGATGGCAGCTCGCCCTCGTTTGCGGCACCGGAACCATGGATCCCGGCGTGCGCCGGGATGACGAAAGGGGATTATGTGCCCAGTGCCTCCGAAAAATGCCGCCGGCACAGTGCGATATAGCGGTCGTTGCCGCCGATCTCGGTCTGCGCGCCCTCGGCGATGGCACGACCCTCGGCGTCGACGCGCAGGTTCATCGTCGCCTTACGCCCGCATACGCACACCGATTTGATCTCGATGAGCGCGTCGGCGATCGCGAGCAGCCGCGCCGATCCTTCGAACAACCGTCCCTGGAAATCGGTCCGCAGGCCATAAGCGAGCACCGGCACGTTCAGCACGTCGCAGATATGCGCCAGCTGCGCGACCTGCGCAGCGGAGAGGAATTGCGCCTCGTCGACCAGCACGCAGGCGAGTGGGCCGCGCGCCAGGCGATCCGCGACGCAGGCGGCGAGGTCGGTCGTGCCCTCGAACGGCGTCGCCGGCGCCTCCAGCCCGATGCGGCTGGTGATCGTGCCGTGCGCAAAGCGATCGTCCACCGCCGCGTTGAACAGCATCGTCTCCATCCCCCGCTCGCGATAGTTGAAGTCCGCCTGCAACAGCGTCGTCGACTTCCCCGCATTCATCGAGGCGTAGTAGAAATAGAGCTTGGCCATCAGACGGGACGTTCGATCGGGAGGGGGGCGTCGGGACCGGCATGCTCCGCCAAATGTTTTTCAAAGCTGACGAACCCATCGTTGCCACCCGCTCCGGCGATATGGATCATGTCGGCGATGTCGCCACCGGCGGCGAACCTCTCGATCGCCCAGTCGAGAGCGGCTGGGTCGGAGACGTTGACTGTTTTGGTTTGCAGGACGAGCTTCAGAACATGTGAGAGCCTCTGCCGATCGTAGCGATAGGTCTTTCCTCCTAGGACCCAAGCTAGTTCCAGCAACACCGTGGCAGACACATGGACTGGCTCCCCCATGACCGTGTCGGCCAACGGCGATTGCACCGGATCGTCGCGCGTGATCCAGCGGACGAGAATGTTCGTGTCGACAGCTTTCACTGGGCGATTGTCACTGGGCGATCGTATCTTCGCCCGACGCGATTCGGCGCGCATCGTCTTTCATTTGGTCCAACGCGACCGGAGGCCCATCATGCTGGCGCAGTGCTTCGAAAAGGCGAACGGCCTCCGCAGGTTCCAGCGTCCGGTCGTCGCGACGCACGCGGTATGTGACGCTGTCACCCGCTTCGATAATCTCCAAGGCCACGCCCGGATGCCAGCCCAAGCGATCGCGTGTCTCCCGTGGCAGCGGAAGGTCGCCCGAAGCGGAGACTTTGGTGAAGGCGTTCATCCCACGCAAAATGCGTCGCGTAACGCTGCCGGTCAATCCTCACCCAGATCGCGCGCCACCTCCGGCCGGCGGAGCAGCTGGTCGATGTGGCTGCCCTCGTCGAAGCTTTCGTCCGCGAGGAACTTCAGTTTCGCGGCGTATTTGTTCTGAATGCGGTGCGCGACTTCGCGTTGCAGATAGGCGGTGTTGGTGCGCAGTGCCTTCAGCACCGCCTCCTCGTCACGCCCAAGCAGCGGCTTCACGAAGACGGTTGCGTGGCGCAGGTCGGGGGACATGCGCACTTCGGTGATGCTGACCATATGCTTCGCCAGCGTTTCGTCATGCACGTCGCCGCGCTGGAGGATTTCCGACAGCACGTGGCGCACCTGTTCGCCGACGCGCAGCGTGCGAACCGATTTTTCCTGGGGGTCTTTGTTCATCATGCCTCCAACCCCTCTCCCGCCGGGAGAGGGAGGGGTCCGCCGCCGTCAGGCGGTGGGAGGGTGAGGGTGACGGCCGGTGCCATTGCCACCCTCACCCTTCCGCTGCCTGCGGCAGCGCCCTCCCTCTCCCAAAGGGGAGAGGGACGTCAGGATTAGAGGGTGCGTTCGCGCATCTCGACTTCGAACGTTTCGAGGAAGTCGCCGGCCTTGATGTCGGTGAAGTTCTGCGTGAACGTCACACCGCATTCCAGACCCGCGCGGACTTCGGCGACATCGTCCTTGAAGCGACGTAGCGACGCGATCTCACCCTGGTAGATGATGACGTCGTTGCGCGTGATGCGGGCCTTGAGCGCCTTGCGGATGACGCCCTCGACGACCAGCAGACCAGCGGCCTTGCCGTGCTTGCCCGCCGAGAAGACCTCGCGGATTTCCGCACGGCCGACGACGGTTTCGAACGCTTCCGGCCCGAGCTCGCCCGCCATGCCCGCGCGGATCTCGTCGATCAGGTCGTAGATGACGTCGTAATATTTCAACGCCACCTTCTGCCGATCGGCGATCTCGCGTGCCTTGGCATTGGCACGGACGTTGAAGCCGATGATCGGCGCGCCGCTGGCACCCGCCAGCGTCACGTCGCTTTCGGTGATGCCGCCGACGCCCGAATGCAGCACGCGCGCCTTGATGAGATCGGTCGAGATCTTGTTGATCGACGCGACGATCGCCTCGACGGTGCCCTGCGTATCGGCCTTGACGACGAGCGGATATTCCTTGGCCGCATTGGCCTTCAGCGCCGAGAACATGCTCTCGAGGCTCGCCGGCGCGGTCGTGGTGCGCTTCTGCGTCAGCACGCCCTGGCGATACTCCGCGACCTCGCGGGCGCGCGCCTCGTTCTCGACGACCTGCAACGGATCACCCGCTGACGGCACGCCCGAGATGCCGAGCACCTCGACCGGCATCGCCGGATCGGCCTGCTTCACCTGACGGCCCTTGTCGTCGACGAGGGCGCGAACCTTGCCGCTTTCCGCGCCGATGACGAAGACGTCGCCGACCTTCAGCGTGCCGCGGTTGACCAGGATCGTCGCGACCGGGCCGCGCCCCTTGTCGAGCTTCGCCTCGATCACCGTGCCCTCGGCCGGACGGTCGGGGTTGGCGCGCAGTTCGAGCAGCTCGGCCTGGAGCTGGATCTTCTCGATCAGCTCGTCGAGGCCGGTCTTCTTGAGCGCGGAGACTTCGACGTCCTGGACGTCGCCGCCCATCTCCTCGACCACCACCTCATGCTCCAGCAGGCGCTCGCGCACGCGCTGGGCATTGGCCTCGTACTTGTCGATCTTGTTGATCGCCACGATCATCGGCACGCCGGCCGCCTTGGTGTGGTTGATCGCCTCGATCGTCTGCGGCATCAGCCCGTCGTCGGCCGCCACCACCAGCACCACGATATCCGTGACGTCGGCACCGCGCGCACGCAATCTGCGTGAACGCCTCGTGGCCCGGCGTGTCGAGGAAGGTGATCTTCGACTTGTCCTTCAGCGTGACCTGATAGGCGCCGATATGCTGCGTGATGCCGCCGGCCTCGCCGCGCACCACGTCGGTGCCGCGCAGCGCGTCGAGCAGGCTGGTCTTGCCGTGATCGACGTGACCCATGATCGTGACGACCGGGGGACGGGGCTTCATCGCCTCTTCGGCATCCTCCACCGTGTCGATCGCCAGATCGATGTCGCTGTCGGAGACGCGGACGATGTTGTGGCCGAATTCGGTCACCAGCAGCTCGGCCGTATCCTGGTCGATCGTCTGCGTCATCGTGACGGGCATGCCCATCTTGAACAGCGTCTTGACGAGGTCGGCGCCCTTTTCCGCCATACGGTTGGCGAGTTCCTGGACGGTGATCGCCTCGGGCACTTGCACGTCGCGGACCTGCTTGGGCTGCGCTTCACGCGGGCCGCCGAAGTGACGCTTTTCTTTTTCGCGCGCGCGCTTCAGCGCGGCGAGGCTGCGGCTGCGCGCACCATCGTCGCCCAGCGCGCGGTTGACGGTCAGCTTGCCGCCGCGACGCTCGTCGCCCTTGCGGTCGCGCTGCGTCGGACGGCTCGGCGGCGCGTTGCGCGGCGTCGCCTGACCCGAAGGCAGGTTGCGGTTGGCGCCACCGGCAGTGCTGCTGCCCGACGCACTCGCCGCCGGAGCCGCTGCGGGCGCGGGGGCCGGCGCCGGCTTGGGCTGCGGCTTGGGAATTTCGGGACGCGCGACTGGGCGAGAAGCGACGCGGCGCGGGAAGCGACGGATCGCGGCCGAGTTCCACCGTCGGCGCAGGCGCCGGGGCGGGTGCCGCCGGACGCGGCGCAGGCTGCGCGACCACCGGAGCGGGGGCCGGCGCGGGCGTGGGGGCCGGCGTCGGTTCGGGCGCCGCAACGGGTTCCTCGACCGGCGTCGGCGGCACGGGCCGCTCGACCGGGCGGAAGCCACGTCCGGCCGGGGTCGGCACGGTCACGGTCGGCGCGGCAGGCGCCGCCGGGGCGGCTGCGGCAGGTGCAACCGGCTCCGGCGCGGGCGTGGGCTCGGGCGCTGCCGGGGGAGCGGCGGCGGCTGCCGCAGCAGCGGCGGCCTTTTCGGCGCGGCACGCTGGCGTTCGTCCTCAAGCGCCTGCGCACGCGCGGCCTCTTCGCGGCGACGCGCGTCTTCCAGCGCGTGCATGCGCTGGTCTTCGGCCTCGCGCAGCATGCGGGCCTGGCGCTCCTGCGGCGTCTCGTTCGACGGCGCCGGGCGCGGGGCGGGGGCCGCCGGAGCCGGCGTCGGCGCGGCGACGGGCGCCTGCACCGGCTGCTCGGGCGCAGCCTGCCGCCTCGCCCGGGCGGCCCAGCACGCGCCGCTTCTTCGTTTCCACGATCACCGTATTGGACCGGCCATGGCTGAAGCTCTGCTTCACCTGGCCGGTCTCGACCGTGCGCTTCAGCCCCAGGGGCGCGCGCATGCCAAGTTTCGGCTTATCGTTGTCGGTGTCGCTCACTCAAATTCCTCGTTCACGTCTACGGCCGGTCGCGTCCCGCCGGGTTCGGCGCCGGATAACCGGTGCGCCGATGCGCCTTGCGGGGCCGTTTCGCAAGGCACGGGAGTGGGTTCAGGTCCGATAAAATGCAGCCAGCGGTCGAGCGCGTCGCTCACCCGCGCGGCGGGCAGCGCGGTCGGTCAGGGCGATGTGTACCACATTTTCGCGGCCCAGCGCCAACGACAATATGGTGCGCGAGACCGGCAATACCAAGCCCCTGACGGCAGAGCCTTCACGATCCGATCCGATGCGCCACGCCTGGTCGAGCTTGCGGTTGCCATCGGTGCCGGCGTCGGCAGCATGATAGAGCGCGTGGAGCTGGCCCGATCTTGCCGCCGTCTCGATCTTTTCGGAGCCGGTCAGCAGCAGGCCGGAGCGCGATTCGAGGCCGAGCCGGTCGAGCGCGTTGCGTTCGAGTGCCGCGGCGATGCGCGCGGGCAGGTCGTCCGGGATGACGAGTTCGGCACCCTTGAACGCGCGGGCCAGCGCGCCGCGCAGGCGCTTCTTGGCGATCGCTTCGTCCAGTTCGGCGCGGGTGACGCCGATCCACGCGCCGCGGCCTGGGGCCTTGGCACGCACGTCGGGCAGTACCTGTCCGTCCGGACCGATCGCGAGTCGCACAAGGTTATCGCGGACGTCGCGGTCCTGCGTCAGAATGCATTTGCGGATGGGGTCGGTCATGCCGCCACCTCCGCTACAAACGGTTCGTCATTCCCGCGAAGGCGGGAATCCAGACGCGCCACCGTCAGCGACCGAGTCGCAACGTCAGCCAGTCTGGATCCCCGCCTAGGGTCCCATCGAAGTAATACTTCGATGGGGGCCCTGCGCGGGGATGACGGATAGGGAAGGGCGAACGAGTCGCCCCTCACAAAGCGTCGTTGAACCGTCAGCGTCTCATTGCGAGGGAACCGCATCAGCGTCCTCCCGCACTTGGGGCGCATCGCGGTCGGCGATCAGCTGACCGCCGGCGCCGTAATTCTCCGTCGACACTTCCTCGATCACGATCTGGACCGCGGCGGGGTTCTTGCCGAGGCGCGTGACGAGGCTGGCCGTCACGTCCGCGACGACCCCTGCCTTCTGCTCCTTGGTCGCGGAGCCGGCCAGTCGGATCGAGACGAAAGGCATCAGGCTTCCTCACCCTCCGACGAGTCGGTCGAGGCGGGGGCATCGGCGGCTGCCGGCGCTTCGTCCTCGAACCAATGCTGGCGCGCAGCCATGATGATCTCGTTGCCCCTGCTCGTCGCTGAGACCGTATTCGGCGAGGATACCGCCCTTCGGTTCGGGGCGCTTGGGTGCGTCCTCGTTGCGGCGACGCGGCTCGGCGCGCTTCTTCTCGACCAGTTCGTCGGTGGCGAGGTCGGCGAGGTCATCGAGCGTCTTGATGCCCGCCTTGCCGAGCGTGACCAGCATCGCTTCGGTCAGGTACGGCATGTCGGCGAGCGCGTCCTCGACGCCCAAAGCACGACGTTCGTCACGCGCGGCGGCCTCGCGGCGGTCGAGCGCTTCCTGTGCACGGCTCTGCAGCTCCTGTGCGAGGTCCTCGTCGAAGCCCTCGATGCCGGCCAATTCGTCCAGCTCGACATAGGCGACCTCTTCCAGCGCGCCGAAGCCTTCGGCGACCAGCAGCTGCGCCAGCGTCTCGTCGACGTCCAGTTCGTTCTGGAACATCTCGGAATTCTGGACGAACTCCTTCTGGCGCTTCTCGCTCGCGTCGGCCTCGGTCAGGATGTCGATCGCCTTGCCGGTCAGCTGGCTGGCGAGGCGCACGTTCTGGCCGCGGCGACCGATGGCGAGGCTGAGCTGGTCGTCGGGCACGACCACCTCGATCCGGTCCTCTTCCTCGTCGATCACGACGCGGCTGACCGAAGCGGGCTGCAACGCGTTGACGACGAAGGTCGCGGTGTCGGGCGACCAGGGGATGATGTCGATCTTTTCGCCCTGCATTTCCTGCACGACGGCCTGCACGCGGCTACCCCTTCATGCCGACGCAGGCACCGACCGGGTCGATCGACGAATCGCGGCTGATGACGCCGATCTTCGCGCGCGAACCGGGGTCGCGAGCCGCCGCCTGGATGGTGATGATGCCGTCGTAGATTTCGGGCACTTCCTGTGCGAACAGCTTCTTCATGAAGTCGGGGTGCGCGCGGCTGAGGAAGATCTGCGGACCGCGGTTTTCGCGGCGGACGTTCAGGATCAGCGAGCGGATGCGGTCGTTGACGCGGACGACTTCGCGCGGGATCTGCTGGTCGCGGCGGATGACGCCCTCGGCGCGGCCCAGGTCGACGACGATATGGCCGAACTCGACGCGCTTGACGACGCCGGTGATGATCTCGCCCTGGCGGTCCTTGAACTCTTCATACTGGCGCTCGCGCTCGGCGTCGCGGACCTTCTGGAAGATGATCTGCTTGGACGCTTGCGCCTGGATGCGGCCGAATTCGATCGGGGGCAGCGGATCGACGATATAGTCGCCGACGGTCGCGCCCTTCTGCAGCTTCTGCGCCTGATTGACGTCGACCTGCTTGAAATAATCGTCGACCGCCTCGACCACCTCGACGACGCGCCACAGGCGCAGGTCGCCGGTCTGCGGGTCGAGCTTTGCACGGATGTCGTTCTCGATGCCGTAGCGGGTCTTGGCCGCGCGCTGGATCGCTTCTTCCAGAGCCTCGATCACGATGCTCTTGTCGATCATCTTTTCCGATGCGACCGAATTGGCGATCGCGATCAGTTCCGCGCGGTTGGCGGTGGCGACTGTGGCCATCTTACTGCTGTCCTTCGTTGGATGCGTCGGTGTCGTCTGTTTCTTCAAATTCGTCCGCGCCTTCGCTGGAAAGCGGCGTGGTGGCGGCGAGCAGGCGATCGGTGATCGTCAGCTTTGCGTCATGAATCTGGTCGAGGCCGACGGTCATCGGCTGATAGCCGCGCACGTCGATCGTCACCCGATCGCCCTCGATCCCGACCAGATCGCCGGTCAGGATCTTGCGGTTGTCGATCTTCTCGACCAGCGTCACCTTGGCCTCATGTCCCGCCCAATTGACGTAATCCTGCGGGCGGGTGAGCGGGCGGTCGATGCCGGGCGACGACACTTCGAGGCGATAGGCGTCCTCGATCGGGTCCTTGCCTTCGGCCTCTAGCGCGTCGAGCACGTCCGAGATGCGGCGCGACAGATCGGCGCAATCGTCGATCGTCAGCTGGCCGGTGTCGGGCCGTTCGGCCATGATCTGGAGCGTGGGGTCGGATTTGCCGCCGAACATCTTCACGCGCACGAGGTCGAAACCCAGCGCTTTGGCTTCGGGTTCGATCAATGCGGTCAGAAGGGCGATGTCCGCCATGCGGGCTCCAAAACAGATATGCGTGTTCGCCGCCGCGGAAGGGGTCCCCCGCAGCCTCTTTCACCTGACGATGTTAGAGAAGGCAGCGGCTATATACGCCGGCGCCCGCATAGAAACAAGCATCCATCGTGCGGGCCCGTGCGTTCGCTCCACCAATAAAAAGGGAGACATTCATGCGCCTGCACCTGCTCGCCGCCTTGCCGGTGGCCCTGATCGCCTGTTCGGGCAACGCCCCCGCGACCGGGGAGGGCGCGCAGGCTGGTGAGACGCCGCCCTCGGCCAAGCCGTTCCGCGAGACGGTGGTCGCGGATTTTGTCTCGCCCTGGGCGCTGGCGTTCCTGCCGGACAATCGCATCCTCGTCACCGAAAAGGCGGGACAGATGATCCTGCTGTCCGCCGACGGCAAGCGCCGCCAGACGATCGCGACGCTGCCCGTCGATTCGGCAGGGCAGGGCGGGTTGATGGACGTGGTGCCCGCGCCCG
>JARYGA010009335.1:0-13240 GCA_030545235.1 Helianthus tuberosus | reverse complement strand
TTAAACAAATCATTCGTTGTCGAATTGAAGGGCTTGATTATGTTGCAAGGCAGCATGATTAAGAACTAATTTTGAAACATTTTGATAAAATGTATGGATGTATTTGTGTATAAAGTAACGATTGTATTGGGGTGATGGCTTGAATTTTAATGTCAAACAAAGTGTGTTTAATCTTGAAACCATTTATGACTAAAATTTGTAGTTGCTACATTTGTTCATAGTTTCTTTGTTAAAAGTATTTGTTTCTCAAACATAATGGGCTATTAGATCACAAAAAATGTATTATAAATTATTATTTGGTAACAAATATTCTAAATCATTTTTAGTTGTATGATAAAGAAGTATATAAAAGGACAAGTACACCAGAAACTTGTGTTTATGGGATTCATCAAGTCAAGATGCCAACCCCTAATTCCGTTCAAAAAAATCAGTTTAGTGATCAAGGATATTTCGGTCACTTTACATACTTCTTTTTTATCATTTTCATCCACTCCTTTTTATAAGTTTATTTTTCTTTTGATCATTATATAAGTACCATAATACTAAATCATGTAAACGTCTTTGTTCACATTATATATTTTTATTTTGTTGTAGTTAACAATAAAAGTTTCATAATGCGTAATTTATTCAGAAGAAATATTTAGAGATTTATAAAATGAATAATTTTCAGTATTCAACCAGTATGTTATACGGGTTTCTAACCTAGTTAGATAGATAATCGTGATATACAAACTATCATTGTCGGACCGGGTTGGTCAAAGTTTCAACAGTCTAAGATGAAGATGCATTCAATATTCAAGACTAATTAGTTAAGTACCCTCACCCAACTGACCTAAGTTGAGCCTTAAAATATTGCATACTTGGTCTGCTGGACTCTATCTTGAAGATCATGGAGTGATTCAAACAGTGAGATTTGGTCAGCATGACTGGTCTCGTTGACCTAGTTTCCGGTCCGTGTGTTGTGTCACTATTGTATGTGTTGTAAGGTTCATTATAAAATATAAAATAGTAACAAGATTTTGCCAATGAACTTGTGGTGGAGTGATAAGAAAGAGACTTAGGTTTCCAAGAGACCCAGGTTCATTTCCTGCTTCCCCCATTAGTTTTCGGTGGCACCTGTTGATGATGGGAGACTAGGCGGGTAGGCGGCGATCGCTAGTTTGATTTTCGGCGGCACCTGTTGATGATGGGAGACTAGGCCTTGTAGGCGGCGATCGCTAGTTTGATCCTTGAACTGAACGGGTTTTACCTCACCGCACTGTCGTGCCTTCGGGCGAGTGTTCACGGGCTTCTGCCCTTGGTGAGGGTTTTTTCCCGGTTCAGATGCGAGTGTATCCCGATGTGGTGAATTTCGTCAGTAGCCCATTTAAATGATTCACTGGCCATTAAAAAAAACTAATAGTAACAAGATTTTGCCAATTATATATTTTATTTTTTTATTAGATGGAGTTTAGGTTTCCTTATAAAATAGTAACATGATTTTGTCAATAATATATTTTATTTTTTATTAGCTGGAGTTTAGTCTTCTTTTCTGATTTCTGAGATTAAGATAGGAGCATCATGTGTTTCGGAAAAAGAAAAACCAGTTTAAAAAAGTTTGTATGTTATAAGCATTTTACTAAGGGCTGGTCATTGGGTCAAAACCAGACAAGCCGCCGGGTTTGGACCAAAGATTAGAACATTGGGCTTTTTTATATGGGCCCACCGACCGGACATGCAACAAGATGTATGCTACAGTAAAACTAGGGTTGTTCATGAGCCGAGCTGACCTTGGCTCATGCTTGGCTCGTTTACAAACCAAGCTGATCCGATCTGCTCATTTACAAACTGAGCCGAAAATCAACCAAGCATTTTTCGAGCAGTAAATTTACGAGCGAGCACTGAGCGATTTGGATAACTCTATTGTCTAGTGTGCCGTCCGGTCTAAATTTGCAAAGAAAGGCAGTGACAATGTTGGGTCTCATATATTTACACCTTAAAAAGCAGTCATATTGTATACCATAATATGTTTCATGAATGACAATGTTGTGGCAGATGATGAGGCTAAGGCGATGATGAGCAGACTATAGAGAACGATGGCAGGAGAGTGGGAGATGATCGACTTAGGGTGAGAGTGGGAGATAGTGAAGCGATGGGCAGACAATCCAGGTAAAAGACTGACGCTTCGCGGCTTAGGGTTTTCTTTTGTGATTTAGTGTTACTTTTTTATTGGGTTGATTTGGGTAAATTATCTATAAATATAATCACGTATTTGTATATAGTGGGTCAAAGTCCAAGTGGTATATATAAAACACTAAATATAATTTATATTTGTGCGTGTGTATGTGACAACCCGAACTTTCAAGGTTAGCGTTACCTGATTTCTTGACCCTAGCTTGTATAGTTACGTTTTATGTCTCACTACATATTAACCAACTGTATGATACGTTAAACATGTGATAGTTTTATGAAATGGTATCTAGCTATATTTTGTAAGTTGTTATATTCTACTCGAGGGCCCGTTAAATCCAGTCGCACCCCCTCTCACCGGTCACACACTCCTTAAACGACATGGGCCCCCGCAAGCCCAAAACCCCCAAAGCCCACACCGAACCTGGACTCCCTCAATGGTGTCACACTAAATGTTGTTTTGGTTAGCATTAGTTATAAACTACACAAAATCACAAAACCCTAATCCACCCCACTATTGGAGGGCAACCTTTCTTTCCTGTGAAGCCCTCTCGTTCCATCGATCTAAGCGTCTTCAACACCCTGCATCTCGTGGTTAGTGTAATACTTCTAGTTTAATTTATGTTTTCCAGTATGTGTTGTGTGGGATCGATGATCATGGGGGTTTCATAATGATCTGAGGTTGTGTAGGATGTTTAACATCTAGTGGTTCAATGATTTGTGTGAACTTAAACTGATTCATGTGACTCAGGAATTACTCAAACCATAATCTCGGCTTGCATGTGTGCTAAGTTCTGATAATTTTCACATGATAATCGAAGTAGGAATCTGATGTGTCGGTCATTGTGATAAGGTTATGAGAAGCTCGGGCTGCATGATTATATGAATTAATGGGGATGAACGTGTGAAATTGTAAATTCTTGATAATGATGTGTGATAAATTGTATTCATAAACCTGATGATGATGTTATTGTTAATTGATTAGGGTTCATATGATATTAAGAGAAGTTGTTTTGATCCTGTGGAAAAATCAGAATGCATGATTGATTCAATCATGTAACGAGTAGGCCCGAAACAAGTGGGTTGTTTATGAGGAGTTATGGAAAGGTTTGATTAGGTCAACCGCACACCCCTTACTCGCACACTCTCACTTTGAACACCACTTAAAAACATAACGCTGAAAAACAGACGGGTCGCACACTAGCTCAATGACGCACACTTGTTATATATCGCACACTTGTCATATATCACACACTTGTTATATGTCGCACACTACTCATGAGCCAAACCTTTATTTTGGGCCGCACAAAGCCCGGGTCGCACACTAAACCCCGAGTCGCACAGTCACACTGGATTGGACTATTCAGTCTTTTAAGACTAGCAAACATACATGGGCCGCACACACATACTATGGGCCTTGGATTGAAAAGGGGTCGTACACTGTTAAGTACTTGGTTGGAACAAGAATATGTGTTATGAACCTGTATGTGTGCTAAATGTTTAATATGTGTTACTAGTTGATGTGCACAATATGCAATATGTTATTTACGTGGTTTAAGGGTATGCGAAACTGATTGTTAATGATGACCGTACTAGGACTTGGTTGACCAACGGGAAACAAAGTAATATAACATGCCGAGCAATCCTAAGGTGAGTTCACTACTCTTTTACACAAGCATGTATCCCGGGGAGGGACAAACGGGTAAACATTCTGGAGAGAAATGCTGGTTTCACTGGGTTTAGATTCGATGTTGGATAATACACTCATAACTATCACCCTAAGTCTCATCTTACTACCGAACTAGTTGCTGGGGAGGCAACGGGGTTATTAGTTGATAGCGCTATTAGGTTTGGCACCCTCACACTGTACCGGGGAGGACGGGCGTGAACTAATGACCTTAACCACTCGACCAATGTTGATAGGCATTGGGGAAGGGCAAACAAACTGACGTCATCTTGCGGTACTCGAGTTAATATCAACATGCTTTTAAACTAATACTTTGCAACTAAACGTTTTACAAAACTGTGAACTCGCCAGCTTTATGCTGATACACTTGTCTGCATGCTTGCAGGTCGTTGGATTCTTGGATGAGGAACTTGCTGTCTGGAATTGCTGGAGTGGTCATGGGTCGAGATACGTGAAAACACAAGACAAGTCTATTTGTTTTCATACGCTTGGATTTTGAAATACTTAAACAATGAATTATGCTTCCGCTGAACATGTTGGGTTTTAAGTTATGTTTTAAAATACATTATCTTAATGAATGGGAACTTTTATTTTATAACTCGTTATTAGTTCAATGTGATTAGTGGCTGAATCCTGGTACGTTACATGTCTCGTGGGGGTTTTCGCATGTGGTATTTTGGGGTGTGACAGTGTATATACATATAAAACAAATTAAAAATGATTCGAGCTAAACTTTGCCAAGCAGACCCTTGCTTGTGCTTGGCTCGTTTTACAAATTGAACCGAGCCGATCGGTTCGTTTACAACCGAACTAAAAATAGAACGGGCATTTTCCGAGTATTTTCCTACCGAGCGACAAGAGGTTTGAAAAGTGTTAAATAAAACAGTACGATAGAAATGCGGAGTTTTGACCTTTTGTATTATGTTTGGACTGCAATGCCGATGAAGTTTGGGACTCATTCAATGACAAATTAGCAGCCAAAATTCATTAGAAATAAATAATTTACCAAAGCTGTTAAAATGATGTTATAATAGTTAATCATTCATATGTTATTGTTTATTGTTAAGTGTTACTAAAATGTGTAACAAGTATGTGTGTAGGTTAAATACTTATAAGTTTCGTAAGTTGGAGGGTTAATGATGTGTGTAAAATGCAACATATAAATTACATCAAATGAGGCATAAAACTAACCCTTTTTTAGTACTAATATTGGAAAAAGAGTGTTTTTGTCTTCCTTTTGTATTTTCAGGATTAAATGAGCTCAAAAACGCAAAAGAAGCAAAAAGACAGCTAAATCCAACATAAATACAAGAAAAGGAACATTAGTGGACTGCCCGAACCCTCAACGGCACCTTCCAAAGCAAAATAGAGAAAACAGAAGGCTGAACACGCCCCGTGCTCAGCCAGCACGGGGCCGTGTCCAAGAAGCAGCAGAAAAGACAAACCTATAGAAGCTTCTATTGCCCACCACGGGCCGTGCTCAGCGGACACGGGGGCGTGCCGAAAGTACTGCAGGCGCATTAATTGTAATTGCGAATTACAATTAATGAAGAGAGAGAGAGTGTCAGACGGGCACGGGGCCGTGCCCAGCGAACACGGGGCCGTGCCCAGGCTTCTGTTCAGCCTATAAATAGGAGTGCTTGGTTTCATTGCAACTCATCCCTTGGCACACCACCTCTCTCACACTTCATCCACCACCCACCACCATCACAACACCATCATCCACCACCATCATCCATTGTCCATCATAGAGTGTGTGAGTCGTCTCGGGATCCAAGATTGATCGTAAGAGTTCTTGACAATCAAGGCCATGTTTGCCTAAGTCTCTTACATCACTTGGTGAAGACAAAGTGTCTAGTATAATACTTTTTATTTCTAATCTTTTGCACTTTTTATTTGGTTTTGTATTAATGACTTTAATAACTAGTTACTTATGTTGAAGGTGATCTTTCCTTATCGTTTGTCCGTGGTGTCTTGGCATTATTTTACTGTCTATATAAAATAAAGGATTTTCACCATTCATATCTCCACGGTCTATATGGAGGTATGTTGGCTACCTGGTAGGGGGTTAAGGGAACGGTTTGGTAAAGGTCTTGCCATTGTTCAGCGTTTAGAGGTCCTGCAATGGACCTGGGTCAAATTTAGTAGGACCTCCTTCAATACTTCACGGTATTGGATGGCGGGGGTCCAAACTCTTTGATCCCCTCATAAGTTAACTACTATTAATACTATAACCCGGCTATTTAGGACTGTATCCCTGCTGACTCAGACTACTTAGTCGAGGGTAACGTCACCGCCAAAAGCGGGGCCTACCACAATACTGCATTAATAACTTAATTCATTATCTTCCAATAATCCACCCCTTTAGGATTGTATCCCTGCTGACTCAAACTACTGGGGTGAGGGTAACGTCACCTTCAAAAGAGGTGCCTACTACAATAACTAAGATAATCTCTTAATTATGTGCAAAAGTGCGGAAATAATCAAAGGTTATACTAGATACGAGTCGGAACCAAGTGATTCATCTTGTCTATCTGTTTTTATTTTTATTTTTATTTTCAGCATTTTAGTTAGTTTTACTTTTCTTAGTTTAAAACATTTTCTAAACTTTTTATTTTGGTTAGACGTTGAGGATAAACCGGTACTAAAAGCTCTTGTGTCCTTGGACGACCTCGGTATCTTACCAACGCTATACTACACTCAACGATGGGTGCACTTGCCCATATGTGTGTTTAGTGTTAGTGAAATATCGTGTTTTATAAATTTAAAACTTGGCTAAAATAAGTGTTAAAAAGGGCTTAAAATATACACCTAAAATACACGACACTTACCGCACATCAAGTTTTTGGCGCCGTTGCCGGGGACACAAGGATTTTAAGAAAGTTAGGAATCAACGGCCTAATCATCTTTTATTTTTATTTTTTTTTTTCTTCTTAGTTTTTCAGCTTCTGCAGAGCTCAGCACGGGCCGTGCCCGGTCAGACACGGGCCGTGCCCAGCAATCATCACTGGCAATTTTTGTTTTCTGAGTTACAGAGAGCTGAACACGGGGCCGTGTCGGTGCAACACGGGGTCGTGTCCAACTCCCAGTAACAGGGATCCAGAAATCAATTACTGCGACTCTGAACACGGGTCGTGCTCATTGAGCACGGGGCCGTGGTGAACATTCTGACCAGCGTTTTTTTCTGTTTTTATTGCAGGACTTGGAACCCAGGCGCCACATTTGAACCTCCTACGTAGTGCATGAGCTCCAGTTCTAGTAGAGACATAAAAGAACCCCTAGAAGAACCCGAGCGCTTTCTCAGAAAAAGGTTAAAAGCTAAAAATCAAGAGAAAGCTTCGGGGGACCCACTTCCAATGGCGGACCAACGTACCCTCATGGATTACCTACGGCCTACCGTAGGCAATCTTGGCACCGCTATCAATGCCCCGAATGTCGAGGCCAACAACTTCGAACTTCGGCCGCATTTGATACAAATGCTCCAAAACTCCGCAACCTTCCATGGGCTTGCGGACGAGGATCCCCATCTACATATTACTAACTTTTTAGAAATATGTGATACCTTTCGGATCAATGGAGCATCAAATGACGCCATCCGCCTTCGAATGTTTCCTTTTTCACTAAAAGACCGAGCTAAGGCTTGGCTTAATACCCTCCCAGCTGGGTCGGTAACCACCTGGGATGAACTCGCCCAAAAGTTTTTGTATAAGTATTTCCCTCCTGCTAAAACGGCTAAATTAATGACAGAAATTAATACATACTCACAAGAGGATGGGGAATCCTTATATGAAACTTGGGAAAGGTTCAAGGAGCTTCTAAGAAAGTGTCCTCACCATGGTCTAGCGATATGGCAACAAGTATCCACTTTCTATAATGGATTGTTGCCACACACAAGACAAACACTTGATTCAAGCTCCGGGGGACTCTTAGGTAATCGTCGCCCAAATGAAATATATAACCAAATTGAGGAAATTGCTCAAACCAATTTTCAATGGCACACTCCCCGAGGTAATAAATCTATTGCCCCGGGCGCCCATAAGGTTGATGAAAGCACCTCTTTACAAGCCCAAATCGAGGCCCTCTCTTCAAAAATCAAAAGGCTAGAAATGACAAAAACGGCCTCGGTTATGGCTTGTGAAGGGTGTGGTGGGTCACATGAAAATTGGAGTTGTATGAAAGAATTAGATGAACAAACTGAAACGGTAAACTACATGGATAATAGACCTAGGCCGTCGGGTCCTCCAACGGGTACCTACAACCAAGGATGGCGTAACCACCCAAATCTTGGTTGGAGAGATCCCGGAAATAGTAGTAACCAACAAAACCAACGAACTAATTTTCAACAACCGCAAAATTTTCCTCAACAACAAGGTGGAAGAGAAAGGCTTGAAGATACCATATCTCGCCTCATCTCTGACACTGAAAAGAAGAACTCGGATCGATTTCAACAATTGGAATCGAATTTCAGAAACCAACAAGCTAGCATTCAAAACGTTGAAAAACAATTAAATCAACTAGCTCAAAATTTCTCCGAGAGACCACAAGGCGCATTACCCAGTAATACCGAACCAAACCCAAAGGCACAAGTCCATCTCATCACGTTAAGAAATCGAACCGTGGGTCCCGAGGATGCTCCCTTACCGCCAAATGAAAGAAGCCATTCTAGCCAGCCGGTGACTCCCCCTGCGCCAGAAAAGGTTTCTACACCAAATCAAGAGCCCACCAAGACTCCTCCAATCCCGTACCCCGGTAGGTTAAATCGTCAAAAGACCGATGAGCAATTCGCAAAGTTCGAAAGTCTACTAAAACAATTGCATGTTAATATTCCTTTTATTGAGGTCCTAACCCAAATGCCTAAATATGCAAAATTCATGAGGGATTTCCTCACTCACAAAAAGAAAATTGAATCATTGCAATTAGTTAACCTAGGCGAAGAATGCTCAGCTCTAGTACTCAACAAACTTCCACAAAAGAAAATCGACCCCGGGAGCTTCACAATCCCTTGTTCGATTGGGAAGTCCCCCGTCCGAAATGCTTTAGCCGATCTTGGGGCTAGCATCAACCTCATGCCCACCTCAATGTTCAAGCGACTCGGCCTAGGAGCAACAAGCCCTACAAAGATGAGCATACAACTCGCCGACAGGTCCGTCAAATTCCCACATGGGGTCGTCGAAAATCTGCTAGTCAAGGTCGACAAATTCGTTTTTCCAACCGACTTTGTTATCCTAGACATGGAGGAAGACACCGAGGTCCCTCTCATCCTCGGGAGGCCATTCCTAGCCACCGCTCAAGCATTGGTGGATATGAATGACGGAACTCTAACATTGAAGTTTGGGGATGAGGAAGTAAAATTTGAATGTGGAAAGAGAATAGAGGAAGAAGATCCGGTCAACTACATGAAGGTCATAGACTCAAGCTTGGATGACGCTCTCCGACGGTGTAACATGGGATGCAACACATCCCACTTGGGTAACATATGACCAGGCTTTGGGTCTAGCCAAGGACCCTTATAAACGTGGCGCACCATGGAGGCATTCCACGGAACTATCCTTAGTTTAATTTAGATTAGTTTTTATGTTTTCTAGTTAGTTTGATTTTCAGGAATAAAACACACTCATGGTGGTAAAGGATGAAAAGGGGAACGAGAAAAATGATCCCATGCACAAGAACGAGGCAACCCGACAATTTTCTCCATTTCAGAAGGTTCAACACGGGCCGTGCCCAACCAACACGGCCCCGTGTCGAACCACCTGCAGAAAACGCCCAGTACAGGTAACTGGACACGGGCCGTGTTCACCCAACACGCCCCCGTGTCCAGACTTCTGTTTCTCCTATTTCAATTTTGTTACTGGCACTTGAACACGGGGCCGTGCCCGGATAACACGGGGCCGTGTTCAGTGCCCAGTAACACAAATTTTTGCTTTTTAAACACTATTTTACACATCTAATCAACCTAAAAATTTATTTTTGGGACACATTGAGGACAATGTGTAATTTAAGTGTGGGGGGGGATGCTAAAACCTTGAATTTTGCAAGTCCTAAATACAAGCCTTACACAAAACTCTATTGGAACCGCTAATCACCCCAAATTTTTTTCAAAAATTTCATTTTTTTTACTTGTCTAGGTTTAACTCGGGAAATTCAAGTTCTCAAAAAGGTTATATTTTTACAAATTTACAACCGATAGCGTAGTGATAAAAAGAACCAACATAAGAAAATTATGAAAAGGCATGACAAACTTATTTAAAATTTGATTATATATACTTGATCACATAAAAACCCATTCCCACAAAAGTGAGTTTTGAGCCTTTATTGAGCACACAATTACATATCATTTGACTAAATGCTCATTTTTCGTTTCTTGTGTGAATAGCCGCTTGGTTCTTACGACTCTAGAACTTGCCATGACAATACACTCCTGGTCCTTATCAACTTAAACCCGAGTAAGTAAATGATGGAGGCATTAGGACTAACCTTTTTCATTTCTACACCATTATTTTTCCTTTTCTTTTACCACCTACCCAAAAATCCCCCTAGTTAGCCCCTTTGAGCCTAAACCTTTTCGTTTCATCACCCAAACAAAAACCTTTTCAACCACCAAAACCCTTTTTTATTTTAACCCTTTATTTTAGTAACAAGTCCGGTTCTTCGTGAAAAAAAAAAAAAATTGTGATGATGATGAAGCAAAAAGATAATAAACAAACAAAGTAATCAAAAATAACTTTGTTTGAATAAAAGCTTCATCAAAAATAAAAAGTTGTAAAAAATGCGAAAACCGACACTTGTTACGCTTTTAGCCCTTTTTCTACTAACCACTAACCCAACCACCTACCTTTAACCCTAGCCAACCCTTAACCCACAAAGTCCTCTTGATATCTACAAAGGTATAAAAGTTAAAAAGGATGAGGATTGATTTCTTGGCAAGCCTATGGTAGGAATAAGTTCCATGACCGCTCTCGAGTGATTCACTAAAAATACACCTTCGGCCGAGTGTGAGTGATTTCCCCGCGAGGTATGTGAACTTGTATATAAATAGAATTTTAAAAAGGCATGTTATGCCTAAATAAGTAATTTCTTTTATGAACAGTTCTAAATAAATCATTACGAATAGGAGTGTAAATAAATAAAAATAAAACCCAAAAAGATCTTGGAAATCCCGACACTCTATGACAAGCCCAAAACCTTCTCTTCTACCTATTCCATTTGGGAGTGTAAGCCAAATATTAAAGAGTTTTGCTTGAGGACAAGCAAAAGTTCAAGTGTGGGGGTATTTGATGTGTGTAAAATGCAACATATAAATTACATCAAATGAGGCATAAAACTAACCCTTTTTTAGTACTAATATTGGAAAAAGAGTGTTTTTGTCTTCCTTTTGTATTTTCAGGATTAAATGAGCTCAAAAACGCAAAAGAAGCAAAAAGACAGCTAAATCCAACATAAATACAAGAAAAGGAACATTAGTGGACTGCCCGAACCCTCAACGGCACCTTCCAAAGCAAAATAGAGAAAACAGAAGGCTGAACACGCCCCGTGCTCAGCCAGCACGGGGCCGTGTCCAAGAAGCAGCAGAAAAGACAAACCTATAGAAGCTTCTATTGCCCACCACGGGCCGTGCTCAGCGGACACGGGGGCGTGCCGAAAGTACTGCAGGCGCATTAATTGTAATTGCGAATTACAATTAATGAAGAGAGAGAGAGTGTCAGACGGGCACGGGGCCGTGCCCAGCGAACACGGGGCCGTGCCCAGGCTTCTGTTCAGCCTATAAATAGGAGTGCTTGGTTTCATTGCAACTCATCCCTTGGCACACCACCTCTCTCACACTTCATCCACCACCCACCACCATCACAACACCATCATCCACCACCATCATCCATTGTCCATCATAGAGTGTGTGAGTCGTCTCGGGATCCAAGATTGATCGTAAGAGTTCTTGACAATCAAGGCCATGTTTGCCTAAGTCTCTTACATCACTTGGTGAAGACAAAGTGTCTAGTATAATACTTTTTATTTCTAATCTTTTGCACTTTTTATTTGGTTTTGTATTAATGACTTTAATAACTAGTTACTTATGTTGAAGGTGATCTTTCCTTATCGTTTGTCCGTGGTGTCTTGGCATTATTTTACTGTCTATATAAAATAAAGGATTTTCACCATTCATATCTCCACGGTCTATATGGAGGTATGTTGGCTACCTGGTAGGGGGTTAAGGGAACGGTTTGGTAAAGGTCTTGCCATTGTTCAGCGTTTAGAGGTCCTGCAATGGACCTGGGTCAAATTTAGTAGGACCTCCTTCAATACTTCACGGTATTGGATGGCGGGGGTCCAAACTCTTTGATCCCCTCATAAGTTAACTACTATTAATACTATAACCCGGCTATTTAGGACTGTATCCCTGCTGACTCAGACTACTTAGTCGAGGGTAACGTCACCGCCAAAAGCGGGGCCTACCACAATACTGCATTAATAACTTAATTCATTATCTTCCAATAATCCACCCCTTTAGGATTGTATCCCTGCTGACTCAAACTACTGGGGTGAGGGTAACGTCACCTTCAAAAGAGGGGCCTACTACAATAACTAAGATAATCTCTTAATTATGTGCAAAAGTGCGGAAATAATCAAAGGTTATACTAGATACGAGTCGGAACCAAGTGATTCATCTTGTCTATCTGTTTTTATTTTTATTTTTATTTTCAGCATTTTAGTTAGTTTTACTTTTCTTAGTTTAAAACATTTTCTAAACTTTTTATTTTGGTTAGACGTTGAGGATAAACCGGTACTAAAAGCTCTTGTGTCCTTGGACGACCTCGGTATCTTACCAACGCTATACTACACTCAACGATGGGTGCACTTGCCCATATGTGTGTTTAGTGTTAGTGAAATATCGTGTTTTATAAATTTAAAACTTGGCTAAAATAAGTGTTAAAAAGGGCTTAAAATATACACCTAAAATACACGACACTTACCGCACATCAGTTAATATGAAAGTTATGAGGATATGAGGTACTCATGCGTACGAGCCTAAAGACTGTGAGGCCTGTGAGCATCGATGGGCTATTATGAAGGGTCTGGTTGTAACTTATGTTAAGAGTTGATATAAAAGTGAACTCTAGGGTTCACTATGCTCATACTCCCAGTTGTTAGTTTGTTTCGTTGTTCTCTCCGGTTGTTATAGTTTGTTAGAGAGTGTTAGTTGATCTTCTTGTGAAGATTGTATTGTAATGTTGATGATCAACGGATGTTATGATCAGTTTATCATGTTGAAAATTTGTTCATTACAGATCTTACACTTTGTAAGATCTCGGGTATATTAGGTGTTGTTTTTCTGGGTTGGTAATAATAAAAGTTTTATGTCGCTGTTTTGTCACTATATCTGGTGTTTTT
>JARYGA010009334.1:0-21503 GCA_030545235.1 Helianthus tuberosus | reverse complement strand
AAACTTTAATTTCCATGGTTGTGAAACATTAATTCTGTTACAACACTCCCCGATGTTTCCGCCACGTTTTGTATGGTCCACGTGGTCGGGGTGTGACAGAAAAGATGGTATCAGAGCCAATGGTTATAGGGAATTAGGTTATTAGTAATTAGTAATGCTTTGACCTAGTCTATAACCTTCTTAGGACCCTAACGCGAGTTTACTTGCGTTTAGTCATAAAACAATACCGTCACCTATCCTTAGGCGACGACCACAACAAGAACATAAATTTCAAAACCGCTTCGAAAACTAATCATCTGTTCTAGGATGATTGATTACTAGGTTTTGAACTCTCTATTGTAAGGTTTTGAACTCTCTATTATAAGGTTTTGACCCCTTTGAGTTTTCAAAACTCTCGTCAAGGTTTTGGGTTTCTAATAATGTGAACACGTGCAAACTGGAAGGGTGAATGCCTGTATTCTGGGTTTTCTGTCTAGGCAAGCACTTCGTATACATCTCATCAGACGCGAGACCAGTTGTGCTTACCTGGGAATTCTTGGGATGAGTGTTCACTTATAGGCAAGCATGTCTTCGCGATACATTATATTGACCCGCTTACTTTGATTAGTCACTGTCTCATTTGTTTGCCTTTGGTAACAAACAAATGGTCGCAATCTTCATGCGTTGTCATTTTCTTTTGACTATCTTTTACTTGTTTCCTCCTATGTCTTCCATTTTCTTCATTTTGCCTCTTCATCGCAACAAGACTCGAGTGTCCGGACCAGGTGCTACAATTTCCCAACAAATAGGCGTCGTACTCCAGAAGACCGTTGATTTAGCTATTACCATGACTCGTCTCAAGGATGAAGCCGTATAAGCGAACTGCTCCTTGGAGAAATCAATGCAACCTTCATCATTCAAATCAAATACCCTGTTACAAATGTACCCACGGTGGACGATGGGGACGTTTGGTTAACATATGCCGCTTTGTAATCCAAAGCAAAGCTGTTACAAATCCTGCTGCTACTCAACCTTCAAACTCTGCTTCATATGTCGCTTGACATATCTGGCGCCTCAACCTCATGAACTTTCTACCTTGTGTATCGACGTAAGCACGCCTAGTGCAAGGTGTCGGAACACCTCCCGTTACACAAACTCCAAAATCCATGTAGGATCTTTCTATCCTCATAATTAGATCCTTGTGGATGGGTATCATTCATCGGAGTCCTTAATTGAATTCTTTGAATGATTCAATACGTACATCACAATTCAATAAGGACAAAGCCGAATTCCTTTTAAGATTATCCTATCTTCATAGATAGATTCTTGAAATAATTAAAGTGCCAAATGAAATCCACGAATTGGATTCCTGGTGTGCTTTAAGTATCCGCGTCCAAAGATAACAAATTAATAATCAAGTCAAACAACTATGTGATTATGTGCTTATGTGTTTCCTTTTATGTTTTTGTGTGATCCAAGTTTTGTCATCCAAATCCTCATAGAATCTTCCATATCTTCGTATAAGGGATTCATAGTAGGATATCCAAAGGTACTATATTAAATCCTCAATGGGCTTCTACGTTGTAGTTAAGTCCCTTGGATTTTATTGTACTATTCTATAATTAGACCCCTTGAGTGGTCTAGTTAAACAGATTGATCCAAAAATCTGGTTAAGTATATCAAATGATGATATAGCTGAAAGGACTCCTTGGAGGTCTAATTAAAAAGATCATGTGTTGATCTGATTAAAAGGACCCTATGGTAGTCTAGTCACACTCATCACAGGTTTGATATTTTCTTCCCCTACACATCATGAAATGCACTGTGCGGACTGTGCAAGGAATTACGTAATTATGGACGCGTACATAATTATGGAAATTCAGTGCACAGAGACCACAGCGAATTTTGTCATGTATTCCGTTCATTTTTGTTTCTGAAGATGTAAAATGACTCATTCGGTTCATTTTTGTTTCTGAAGATGTAAAATGACAATTCCGTTCATTTTTGTTTCTGAAGATGTAAAATGACTCATTCGGTTCATTTTTGTTTCTGAAGATGTAAAATGACTCATTCGGTTCATTTTTGTTTCTGAAGATGTAAAATGACTATTCCGTTCATTTTTGTTTCTGAAGATGTAAAATGACTCATTCGGTTCATTTTTGTTTCTGAAGATGTAAAATGACTATTCCATTCATTTTTGTTTCTGAAGATGTAAAATGACTCATTCGGTTCATTTTTGTTTCTGAAGATGTAAAATGACTATTCCGTTCATTTTTGTTTCTAAAGAATGCCTGTTGAAAACAACTCCGTTCATTTTTCAATTCTGAAGAATGTCCGTTAAAGAGAAATAACAGGATTATGCCTTTCATATCTCTGGTGGTTATTTGACACAAAGCCACAGTTAGACTCCTACGAATTAATTTCGGGACGAAATTTCCTAAAGTAGGGGAGACTGTAACACCTGTGCCTTCACGGCCATCAAACAAGTACCAAACCAATGAAATATTATATTTCATACTTTGGATTTGTATTAATATGTGTATCATTTGCACATATCGATTCTCGTTCAATTTCAAACTCTAAATCGCTTTCTGGAAGGTTATACGCGCACCGATGCGTAAATATAACCAGTTTAATGCAACAAACACTCCGGAATAGTGACATAGGCTTAACATACCTTAAATAACCTTTACATAACTTAGAAATAAGTTTTGAAGGCTTTGGTATGGCAAAATCAAGCTAAATCACTTACAGGGACTAAAGTTGACAAACTACGAAAGTATGCCAATTTGAACTGTAACAGACCTTCCGGAGCATGACCATAAGTTAAACATACCATAAATATCCTTCACAAAGCTTAGAAATAGGCTTTGAGGTGTTCGGTATGCTAAAATAAACTTTTGTGTCATTCAGGGACTAAAAGTGTCAAAAAGTGCACAAGTTTGCATTTTTACGCATAACTCACGTTCTGAATACATCCGGACACCCAAAAATTTATGTAAGCATGATTACATTATATTTTAGTGTTCGCCTTAAGAAAAATCCATTCGTTTCGTCATTTGGATCATTTTTCGCGCTTATGCGCATTCCGTCGTAATTAAGCGAACATCGCGTTCGTACGACCAAACGAACCATCACCCGACATATTTCTGAGCATGTTTCATGTCCCCAATGTTTAGGCAACATTTTAGGGCCTTAAAGTTGGCTTTACGGGCCTTAGAAGTGTCGGAAAAGGCCTTAAACACGTGCAGGGACTGAAACTGTCATTTCTGAAACAAGTTTGCTGATCAGACAGGCCAAAGCGGCCCGCATTGTGTTTGGAACATCCTGAAGCGGGCCGCATCCGAGTATCAGACCAGATTCAATGTTGTTTTTGCAACTTGCAGCTGATTAAACCTCAACCACATGTTCTAAAATGCTTAGTCATGAAGATAAGAACCATTTTAAGCCACCATGAGGTTCCAACACATGTACGGCCTTGATCGTTTCCCCTTTTCCAAGAAACGATCTCAACGGTGGACCGAATACTATAAATACCCCACCCCCCATTGCTTTAAAACTCACAAGAATTCTGATTTGAGAGCTCTAAGTTGAAACCATTGTTTCATACCTGAGTTCTTGAGTCAGGAATTAGCATTCGGGGACCCTGGGTTAGTATTCTTTCGTTCTTTTCCTTATTTTTACTGCTTTTCGAGTCAGAAAGTCAAACTTTGTTTGACTTTCAGCGTTGACCAGTAATGGTCAATGCGAAGTTCGTAGGAACTTCGCAACGTGAGTGTAATCACGTTGGTCATAGTCCTTTGGGACTATGCCCACTGATTACCACGTTGTCTAGAGTCGTAGGGTAGGCGATCTAATAAATCGCCTATACCTTCGAACTCGACCCATTGGTCGATCATTAGGATCCGACCAAATACTTTAGGTGACCATAGTAGGTAGGGAATAACCTTCCGAGGTTATACCCTATGGTCACATCGTTTAAGTAGTTGTATGATAGGTAGTTTATATGCCTTAGGTAAATTACCAGAATACCCTTTTCATGTATAATTGGTAATTAAGCATATGTAACCTAAACCTTTGTCACATAACTGATTATGTAACATGATTAGGCATATAACACTTGTCATAGGGCTAGTTAGGCGGTCCAAACGCGTTTCACGCGAACGACGCGTTAAAGTAGCATAAGCTTCCTAAACGGGTCGTAATGGGTCGTAGACACTTAGGTTAAGTTTCATTTAGTATGTAGGCTTTGTTAAACCATATCATATGAGTTCCTACACTCATTTGGTTTACAAACCCTAATGCTACCCAATCTTCCGATTTAGGTCCGGTTATTTAACATAGTTACCTATATTAGGTGCCGTTTGATTTCCGTGATCTCTAGCATTGTTTGGTTGTTACTCAAGGACTACTGAGCATTCCCAAGTGAGTACATAGACCCCTCTTTTACTGTTTTCCAAACTGTTTTGGGGTGGAACACATGTGCCTACTTGTTACTTTCATGCTTTCCTGTTTTCACATCATATACCTGCTATGTTCGTTAGTACATTATAGTACATGATTTCATTACATTTTATGCTATGTATGTATATAGCGTGCATACTTAGTACATCGTTTTACATGACATTTTATGCTATGTATGTTCATTTAGTTCATACTTAGTACATTGTTTTACATCACATCACGTCACATGCTATGTATGTTCATTTGTTGCATACTTAGTACATTTTCATTTTCTTCACATGCTTACATTTTGGTATGACATTTGGTTTGTTAAATGGGACAATACATTCATTAACATTAGCTACGCCGTTCGTTAGTAGGTAGTGGTACCATAGGAATTGACAACTCCCGTTCCGGACATCCCAGGGAAAGGGGACAGTAAAGGAATGACCGAATTCGATGATATTTACTCAGATAGACCTTTAATTTGTTTAAGGGTTTATCACCTCAGTCGCAAGGCTTGGATGTATGCATTGGAACAACACCGCATAAATGTTCATTATCAGTACAGCATGCATTTACACAAGACATAATATTGATTTAAACACAGTTTTACTTCAATACTTTGCTTTTGTGCATATGGTTTAGTTGAGACATTTCGCTAGCCATACATGACATTTAGACATAGACATTTTAACATGATTGACCTTGATCATGCATTTACACAAGACATAATATTGATTTAAACACAGTTTTACTTCAATACTTTGCTTTTGTGCATATGGTTTAGTTGAGACATTTCGCTAGCCATACATGACATTTAGACATAGACATTTTAACATGATTGACCTTGATCATGCATTTACACAAGACATAATATTGATTTAAACACAGTTTTACTTCAATACTTTGTTTTTGTGCATTTCACCTATGGTTTAGTTGATGCGTTTTCACTAGCCATACATATCATTTAGGTTACACATTACATGATTTACATTGATCATGCATTTTGACATATTATTCAATACATTTGGCAAATTCATTTATACATGGACAATTTACATTGTTGGTTTGGTTTGATTAAGTGATTAAGTAACGATACGGGTGTAATATGATACAAGCATGGTGGATACGCCGCTGGTACTTCCTATATATAAGTGTTTGTATGGTATTACATGTCGTAGCGTTATTTGAATCATTTCAGTTTGAGACATAGAACATTTTATGCAAATAACATATTTCTCACAAGACATTGATTTACAAACAACTTAACTTATACAAACTCATTTTTACATGGCTATTCATTTAACCATGCATTATTCACTTATTTATATGTATCATCTGAACTTATTGTTTTTCAAATGATTTACAAAGACAAAGCAAATTACAAGGTTCATGACTAAACATTTTCTTAAACAGAAGTCATGAATCTTATTTTCACAAAACCTATGTATCTCACCGGCATTTTTATGCTGACGTACCATATTTTCACATGTGTTTTTCAGGAAATGAAGCATAGGATTGATCAAGTTACACTTAGGCGGACATGGGCCTTAGTGACAATAAAAGATGCAGACTAGTTAATTATGTTGTATTTTCATGTTTGTTTAGACATTGTAACACTTATATTGAATAAAACAAAACTTTAATTTCCATGGTTGTGAAACATTAATTCTGTTACAACACTCCCCGATGTTTCCGCCACGTTTTGTATGTTCCACGTGGTCGGGGTGTGACAGCCACCAGATAGGCAAGTAGAATTCAAAATTTACATTATTCCAGGAGCAGCACCTGTTGCAAGGGCACCTTACAGGTTGGCACCAACAAAGATGAAAGAGTTGAGGACTCAGCTAGACGAATTACCGAGCTCGTCTCCATGGGGAGCACCAATCCTGTTTGTAAAGAAAAAGGATGGATCGATGTGTCTATGCATCGACTATCGTGAGCTTAACAAGGTCACTATCAAGAATAGATATCCATTGCCCAGGATCGACAATCTGTTCGATCAACTGCAAGGGGCAAGTTACTTCTCTAAGATCGACTTGAGGTCAGGCTACCATCAACTGAAGGTTAAAGATGAAGATGTACACAAGACTGCATTTAGAACTCGTTATGGTCATTACGAGTTCCTAGTGATGCCTTTTGGGCTCACTAATTGTAACAACCCTCATTAAAAGTCCTAATTATTTTATTATTTTATCCAATAGGAAACCCTAATTGAGACACCCAAGTAATTCTGCACAAACCCTACAAATTTTAGAATCATCAGAATCAGGATCAGGGCCCCTAAAACTCAGGGGGGTATTCCCTACTCAACGATTATCCTTATAAGTTATTATAAAAATCGAATTTAATCAAACCGTCGACTCACCTGCACTTCAAACACACGTGGCAAGAATATGAGAAAAATGTATCCCTTACGGACCGTAAGGATTGATGCTTACGGTCCGTAAGCATGTCAAATTTCTTGTATAAATAGCAGGCTTTGGGACTTGCTTCTGTGCGTTCGTTCGACGATAAAATTCGACTCAGGCACGGAGATATCGTCCAAATACTCTAAAAACACACACGAATCACTAATTAGTAGAGGGGGTGCTGTTACGATACAGGGTAATAACTCGATCGCTATTACGATTCATTGTCCGATCGATCAATGTACTCAATGGATGTTTAAGTGCTGCCCACATTAGGGTGATGCTTTGTCATTAATCGTTAATTCGATGGATGTTTAAGCATAGCACTTTGTCATTCGTTGTGAGGGTTGATCTCGTGAGTTATCGTAAATGTTGTATTAGTTACTTACCTAGTTCGTGTGCACTAGGTTACAAGGCTAATTAATAGGCGAAGCTCTGCCTGTATAAATCTGCAATCTATCAAGGCTTATCTGTAGACTAAACTTTGCCCGTAGAAATCTGCAATGTGAGTCCATTCTCTTTTATCACCTTTTTGTGATATAATTATATTTACAAATGCTTTCCAAAATCATAAAGGTTTACCTGTTATACTTACAGTGATTAAATTTTTATATATTCTATAATAACTGCTGGTATAGGAGGTTTTATACATTATTTGATCCTCATTACTATTAGCCAGAAAGATAGCTAATAATAGCATGACCACAATCACAGTGAGAATTATGCCTCAGTAGCCATAACCTATAACTAATATTATTTTAACATTAAATCGTTAATAAATTTATGTTTGAAATAAAACTAAAAAGTGTATACCATAATAAAATAGTCAAGTATAATGTATTCTGCTATACGAAGATTATATTGTTAGTCACGTTAATATATCAAATAATGATATTACAAATATTTAATTAACATATTATATTTGATAAGTAATAGTAGTTTGACATAAAATGATATATGTCATTTCCTGGATTGAATGGTTTTGTGCCATAAGTAATATATTTGACAAAATAATGTCACCGGACACAACTAAGTCCAGAGTCACTACTTGAGAGAATGATCAACAGTGACATGACCAAAAGCACTAGTTGAGAGAATGATCAACGATGTCATGTCTAGAATCACTAGTTGAAAGAATGATCAACAGTGATATGACCAGAATCACTAGTTGAAAGAATGATCAACAGTGATATGATTACCGTCACAGGAATCGCCTAGTGACAGATAAATTGAATAATAGTAAAATATAATTACTTGATAAATTCACTATTGGACGAAAGTAAGCCAATGAGTGATATGATTACTGTCACATCGGAACTACCACCATGTGACAAATATTGATTGAGTTGGGTAAATATAAACAAATATAAAAACCTTAATGCTGTAAGGTATAACAATATATTTTATAAAAATGGAATGAACTCACTCAGTATTTCCACTAACAAAACCTTTTTCAAACATTTTTCAGGTAATTACAGTAGATTGGAATAAGAGCTGGATACGACACTGAAAGGCTTCAAGAAGTGGCTTATTTTATTAATTAAATCAAATTAAGAAATATTGTTTTATGTAAAAAAAATTATCTTATTAAAGCTACCTTTGTAAAACATGGGTTTATCTCATCTATTTAATAAATAAAAATCCGGTGTTTCTAACTCTGATATTTTTCCTAACTCACGGTCCTGATGAAATTTCCGCTGCAATATTTTATAAAATTAATCACCGGTACCACTGGGCTGTTCGCGACTCCCGATTCCGTCTAGGGTGGGTCGGGGGTCGTGACACTAATGCACCAGCAGCATTCATGGATCTCATGAATCGCGTCTGCAAGCCTTACTTAGATAAATTCGTCATCGTCTTCATCGACGACATTCTCATTTACTCGAAGAGCCAAGCTGACCATGAGAAGCATCTTCGATGCATTCTGAAACTGTTTCATCAAGAAAAGCTCTATGCCAAGTTTTCAAAGTGTGATTTCTGGCTTCGTGAAGTCCAATTCCTTGGACATGTTGTTAGTGAGCGTGGTATCCAAGTAGATCCCACCAAAGTTGAAGCTGTCATGAATTGGTAAGAGCCAAAGACGCCTACAGAGATTCGTAGCTTTCTAGGATTAGCAGGATATTATAGGCGATTTTTTGAAAACTTCTCAAGGATTGCTGCGCCCCTAACTTCGTTAACGGGTAAGAATATTAAGTTTGATTGGGGCCCTAAGCAGCAGGAATCCTTTGACATTCTTAAGTAGAAATTGAGCAACGCTCCAGTACTGACGTTGCCAGATGGAATTGATAAATTTGTGGTATATTGTGATGCATCGCACACAGGTATGGGATGTGTGCTTATACAAAAAGGCAAAGTTATTGCCTATGCTTCTCGACAGTTAAAAGTGCACGAGAAGAATTACACCACCCATGATTTGGAGTTGGGTGCTGTTGTATTTGCACTAAAACTGTGGAGACATTACTTGTATGGAACCAAGTGCGTGATCTATTTAGATCACAAGGGCCTCCAACATCTGTTCAATCAGAAGGATTTGAACATGAGGCAGCGACGATGGATGGAAACTTTGAATGATTATGACTGTGAGATAAGATACCATCGAGGAAAGGCAAATGTGGTTGCCGATGCCTTAAGTTGGAAGGAAAAGGTAAAGCCTATAAGAATCAATGCCAAGAGCATTGAGTTAAAGAATAGTTTAATTGAAAGGTTGTTAGCAGCACAAAAGGAAGCTGTACTAGAAGCTAACAATCCTAAGGAAAAGCTGGGAGTAACTGAAGAACAGTTATCCTATGGCAAGGACGGAATTCTGAGGTTAAATGGACGAATATGGGTTCCAATTTATGGAGGACTTCGGGATGTTATCCTCCAGGAAGCCCACAGTTCTAAGTACTCTGTTCATCCTGGAGCTGATAAGATGTACCAGGATCTGAAGGCAAATTATTGGTGGATAGGCTTGATGTCACACCCTGGCTTTGCGGAAGCGTGGTTAATTTGGTGTGACTTCTTCATACCATAGCTTAACCATAACAAAGCTATATGAAATAAAACCATGCAAGATCATCCATTCGATTAAGTTTTAAAAACCAAATACAATAACATTGTCTTAACGGAAACACATCCTAGCGACATAAACATTGTTCAACAAACACAACATAACATAAGCATAGTTTAAGGACTGTGACTTTTCCAGGAAAGAGTCACATTCCCTAAACCCGGATGACCTCGTAACTAGTGCAGCGGGAAAACGTGTCATACCGCGCCAGATCCTTTAATTCCCTGAAATACATGTAAGTTGAAAAATCAACAATAATGTTGAGCGAGTTCATGTGTAAGGGAGTAAATAAACCTTTGTAAGTATAAAAATAATCCTGGTATGTAGCAAATAAGGGAATTGAGATCACCAATGGTTTGCAAAGCCATTGATATGTGTGAAGTGCAAGTAGGGAGACTCAAACCTAGCGGATTTGTGTGTCGGGCACGAAGTCACCCCGAGGTCCGTTTCTAGTTTGGCCTGGGGCTGGGCTCGCTACACCCAGATAGATCTACCGCTCCTGTCCCTCGGTCCTACCATGAGGACTAATGGCCTCATGTTGCTCCTACCCACTCACATGATCTAAGTAGTAAACCTCCTTACGCTAACCATGCCATGTATAAAGTACTTGTAATCAAAGTAACATGTATTTCACCCCCGTAGTTTAGAAAACTGAAAACAGTTAAGAGAAAAGGGGGACATGAACTCACCGTGGTGCGTCTCTACCAAGTATACCTCCAAATCAAGCAGCTGTGTGACGACCTACACGTACTAACTCTATTAGACGGACGGACGGCCGTGCCTTAGCTTTAAGGTTTAAGTTTTTGGGAAATAGTTAGACAACTATTTCGTGTTTACATTCTGTATACTTGGTAATCATTTTCCTTCCCAAGGATGGGGGATTTAATACATGTGTGTTCGTAAATCTTTGAAATATATTATTAAGTCTCACTTAATATATATTTATTCCTAACTCCAAAATATAATTATTTTCCTCAAAAATATTATATTTTAACTCATATGATTTTCCCAACATAATACTTTGTCAAAATTATGCGTTCATAAATATTTCCTTAAATTGCGTAAGTTACGTTTTAACGATCGAGTGGTAATAATAATTACCGGCGTAACTTATGTATTTATCGTAGAGGCGTTCGTATTATTTTGGATTCGTTAACATTCGATAATATTATTTTCACCCTAAAAATAATATTTATACACTTCACAAAATAACTGACAAGTGACGTTGTGAAAAATAAATATATTTACTAAATATATATTTATCGCGTTTTATTTTGTGAAATCCCACCTCCGATATTTTGTAAATAAAGTCGTGGCGAAACTTATATTTTGAAAACATGTCGAGAAGTATTTCTAACACTTATAGTGAAAATAATTCTAAGTGTTAGGTTTTTAGAAAAATTTCGCCAGAGTTTCCTCTGTAACTGGAGGTGGCCACGCTTTCAAGCGTATCATTTTCTTTTATAAATCCAATCAACCATTTTTCTTATTTAACCAAAACAATATTCAACGCACCAACTAGTTAATAAACATGTAATTCGCAAGAATCTCATGAACTTGTAGTTTTTCCAACACTATGATGTAAATCCCAATACTTTAAGCGGATCTTTATATAAAGCAATCTGATTTCGTAAAAACCTCGTTTTTAGGGAAATTCCGTCTTTACAACTTCTCGTCATCTTTTTCAAAAATAGTTATTTTGTCGAAAGTGTGTGCTACACAAGTGTTTACACACTTGTGTGTTCTAAAAATCATTCGTGTTAGTGTAAGATCCGTCTTTAGAAAACATGATTTCTTTGATACTTGGTTCTTTGAAAATACTGCTTGTAGATACGTAGATCTACTAGTTTTAAACACTATTTCACAAGCAAAATCGCTTTTACACAAGTTCATGATTCGTGTGTGGTAGAGTTTCATCCTTTAACCCTTGTTACTTCCAAAACAACCTTTTGTCATGATCCATGATCATGACCACCCCGGGTTAAATGACGATCCGAGCTACCACAACATAGATCGGGTCCAAATAATTACACAAATCAACTACTACAAGATTTACACAACATATGAGCTTTTAACCATCATTACAAGCATTTTTAGTAAACTTTTGTGTGTCATTTTGTAAGATTACGAGTTTTAACCGTTACAAATCATATTAACCACTTCAAAATAGTTCGAGAGGGTGATTATAGCAACTTACTACTAGCTCGAGGCTAGGGAAGAATCTAAGCGCAAAATGAGAGGATAAAAGCAATAGAGTGAGGTCCTTCGCCTTCCGAATGCACCAAGCCTTCTTGTAGGTGATCCTTAACACTTGTATGATCTTGGAATAGCTTGAACAAAAATCGAAAATGGGTGGATGGTAGAGGGGTGTTCGGCCGAGAGCCTTGAGAGAGGGAGAGAGAGGTGTGAAGTTGAGTTTGTGATGAAAAGGTTATGTTGTGTTAAACCTTGATCTTATAGGCAATTACCACCACCATTATCCAAGGGTTCTTGTGCTTTCTTGATATGGGACAAGAGAAAATAAAATAATCAAGTTTAGGACAAAAGATGTCCTCATGGGGACGGTTTGGTTAGAGTGGGGGGGGGGGGGGTCCCTAGTTCAAATCCAACCATCTAGTTAGTTAATAGCTAGGTTAATCTAGGTTAGTTAAGTGATTAACCCGGTTAGTAGTGTGTTGTGCTTATTGCGGGTGTTAGGGTATTCAGGGACCCTAACTGGCTCAGAAAAAGATAAGTAATGTTATTAACAATATTTTCATGTTCCGGGTATAGTCCGGTTGTTCGGTTGGATAGTAATCCGTTAAAGCGTTAAACAAAGCTTTAAAGTGTCGTTAATACCATTTTTAGTGACACAACTTATTCCTCCAAAGTGTCGGGAATATTTTCCTCGTGTCTTGGCACTTTATTAGTTAGCCAAATGCTGAATTTTTGTGTTAAAGTGCTGAATTTTGTACTTAGAGTACGTTTTAGGCACATACAGTCATTGTAACTTATTCCTAGAGACGCAGTTCTACAACCCTTGTATCCTTACACTCACCACTAGTGTAGTAAAATATTTCTGGCTCATACAGGCCTTAGAGGCAGTGTCTGCCTGATGCTGGCTTTATCAGCATGTTCAATAGGTTATCCGTTCATTGTGCTACTGTGCTTTTGGTGCATCATGTTTGTCACTAAGGTTCAGCATGTAAATAATGTAGTGACGGTAAGTAAAGTATGATGCAGGTATATGCATGTATCAGTATTCAAGTAGCAGTTCATCAGTAATTTCAAACAAGCACAGTAATTAAGCAGTAATTAATTATTAATCAAGTCGTACGGATACCTGGTTTAGTGAGGGTTGTCACATTCTCCCCCCGTTAGAAAAATTTCGTCCCGAAATTTTATGTTCTGCTTGTAGATGTAGGGTTCTTAGGAAATAGGTGGGGGTATTTCTCTTTCATCCGGTCCTCACGCTCCCAGGTGTATTCAGGACCATGTCTGGCATTCCAACGAACTTTGACGAGCTTGACACTACTCCGACGGGTCTTGTTTACTTTCCAATCCTTAACCTCAACCGGTTCTTCAACGAAATGGAGCGTGTCGTCAACATGAATCTCGTCGATGGGAGTGGCAATGGTATCTTGAGTTGGACTTTTCTTCAGGTTGGATACATGAAATGTATCGTGAACTGAATGGAGTTCGGCAGGCAAGTCCAGCTTGTATGCTACTAGTCCTATTCTTTCCAAAATTCTGAAAGGACCAATGTAGCGCGGATTTAACTTTCCACGCTTTCCGAAGCGTGCCACACCCTTCCAGGGTGAAACTTTCAATAAAACCATATCTCCAACTTGGGATTCCAAGTGTTTCCGGTTTGGATCTGCATAGGCTTTCTGTCTTTCACGAGCTGCTTTGATGCGTTTTCGGATCTGCGCAATCTTGTCTGTCGTCTCTTAGACGATTTCGGGACCAACAAGCTGTCTATCACCTGCGTCAGCCCAACATAGGGGTGATCGACACTTGCGTCCGTAAAGTGCTTCGAATGGCGCGGCACCAATACTGGTGCGGTAGCTGTTGTTGTATGAAAATTCGACCAGTGGCAAATGCTTATCCCAGCTACCGCCCAAATCCATAACACATGCTCTCAGCATGTCTTCCAAAGTCTGTATCGTCCGCTCGCTTTGCCCGTCGGTCTGCGGGTGAAATGCGGTGCTCATATTCAATTGCGAGCCAAAAGCTTCTTGGAAGGATTGCCAAATCCTTGACACAAACCTTCCGTCTCTATCAGAGATGATCGAGAGAGGCACTCCATGACGTGCGACGATCTCTCTCATGTATATTTCGGCCAACTTGCTCGTATTATCCTTCTCTCTGATAGGTAAGAAGTGTGCTGACTTCGTTAATCGATCCACTATTACCCAAATAGTGTCATGGCCTCTTGGCGTTCTTGGCAACTTTGTAATAAAATCCATGGAGATTTGTTCCCATTTCCACTTGGGAATCTCGGGTTGTTGCAGAAGTCCTGAAGGCTTCTGATATTCGGCTTTAACCTTAGCGCATGTTAAACATTTGCTCACATAAACAGCAACATCGCCTTTCATCCTAGGCCACCAATAATAATCTTTGAGATCCTGGTACATCTTATCCGCTCCAGGGTGGATAGAGTACCGCGACTTGTGAGCTTCATTGAAAATATACCTTCCTCAAACCTCCAAACAAAGGAACCCAAATCCTTTTCTCAAAACATAACGTTCCTTCCTCGTTTGGTACTAGTAGCTTCTCCATCCCACGGAGATATTCTTCTTCAAGGTTTCCTTCCTTGAGAGCTTCTTTCTGCGCGGCACGAATGCGCAAGAAAAGATCGGTTCGGATAATCATTTCTAAAGCCCTAACCCTTATGGGCTTGATCATCTCCTTTCGACTTAGGGCATCGGCGAACACATTCGCCTTCCCTGGATGATACTTTATCTCGCAGTCGTAATCGTTCAGCAACTCAACCCAACGTCTTTGCCTCATATTCAGCTCCTTCTGGTTGAATATGTGTTGTAGGCTCTTGTGATCTGTAAAAATTGTACACTTTGTACCATAAAGGTAGTGTCTCCAGATCTTTAATGCAAATACCACTGCGCCAAGTTCCAAATCATGTGTGGTATAGTTCTTTTCATGTACTTTTAATTGACGCGATGTGTAAGCAATAACCTTTTGGCGTTGCATCAACACACAACCCAATCCTTGACGTGAGGCGTCACAGTATACCACGAAATCATCTGTACCTTCTGGTAGTGCTAAGATTGGCGCATTACAGAGCTTATCCTTCAATATCTGGAATGCTTCTTCCTGTTTGATTCCCCAATCAAACTTCTTATCTTTCTGCGTGAGGAGGGTCAATGGTTGAGCGATTTTCGAAAAATCCTCAATGAACCTTCGATAGTAGCCAGCCAAACCCAAGAATTGTCGAATTTCGGTTGGCGTCTTTGGCGTTTCCCAATTCTTGATCGCTTCGATCTTGGTTGGATCCACATGGATTCCATCTCCGTTCACCACGTGTCCAAGAAATTGTACTTCACGTAGCCAAAACTCGCACTTAGAGAACTTGGCATACAACTGTTCCTTCTTCAGCAACTCCAAAATAGCTCTTAAATGCTGTTCGTGCTCAGCCTTCGTCCTTGAATAAATCAAGATATCATCGATGAACACTATCACGAAATTATCCAAGTACGGCTTGCAAACTCTATTCATCAAATCCATAAAGACTGCAGGTGCGTTTGTTAACCCAAACGACATAACTAGGAACTCGTAGTGCCCATAACGAGTTCTGAAGGCTGTCTTTGGGATACTCTCCTCTTGTATCCTTAACTGATGGTATCCAGATCGAAGATCGATCTTTGAATAAAAGCTTGAGCCTTGCAGTTGATCAAACAAATCATCAATTCTTGGCAGAGGATATCTATTCTTGATTGTCAGCTTGTTCAGCTCCCGGTAGTCGATGCACATTCGAAAACTACCGTCCTTCTTCTTGACAAACAAAACTGGAGCTCCCCAAGGCGAGAAGCTTGGTCGGATAAATCCCTTGTCTAACAACTCTTGAAGTTGTGTCGACAGTTCCTGCATCTCAGACGGAGCAAGTCTATAAGGTGCCTTAGCCACAGGTGCGGTGCCTGGAACTAAGTCAATGCGGAACTCTACTTGTCTCTGAGATGGCAGTCCAGGTAAATCCTCTGGGAAGACTTCTGGATATTCCCTCACGACAGGGATGTCTTCTATTCTTGGCTCAGCAGCCTTCTTATCCACAATGTGTGCCAGGAAGGCAACACATCCCTTCTGCAAACACTTTCGCGCTTTCAGGCAGCTGATAATTCTTAACGGCGTATCACGCTTCTCCCCGTGAACCACAATTGTTTCGCCATCTTCGGTTGGGATACGAACGACCTTTTCGTGACAAACTATTTCAGCCTTGTTGCCTGATAACCAATCCATTCCTACCACCACGTCGAAGCTTCCCAACTGGACTGGTAGTAGATCCAAAGCAAACTCACGCTCTCCCAATTCGATCACACAGCCTCTGATAACTTCATTGGCTTCTACTAACTTCCCATTAGCCAATTCGATTGAGTACGGAATATCTAATTTACTAGCGGCTAAACCAAGCATATTCTTAAACTCTAACGACACGAAGCTATAATCGGCGCCAGTATCAAATAAAACGGATGCATAGCGTTGGTTTACAGGGAACGTACCAGTAACGACATTGGGATCCTGGCGCGCTTCCCGTGCTTCGATATGGAACACTCTTCCACGGGCTTGGTTTAACTCTGGGCAGTTCCTCTTAAAGTGCCCGATATCACCACAGTTAAAGCATCCAAGTCTTTGCCCGTTTCCACCTCCATTTCCAGCTTGGTTATTCCTTTGGTTATGATTCACGGCGCCCGCTTGATTAGCATTGTTGCCTCGATTCCCATTACCTCCATTGTTTCCTTGTGGGCGATTTCCATTCCCACCCCGGTTGTTATTTCTGTTTCCGAATCCTCCCTGGCCTCCCTGGCCAGCAGTGGCCCAACAAGTGTCCTTCAAGTGGCCCGGCTTTCAACATGCTTCGCATACTTTCACACTACAATGGCCAGAATGGTGGCGTTGGCAGGTATTACACTTGGGCTGGGTGCCCATATATCCCTTTCCTTTCTTTCCACTACCAGCTGTAACCTGAGCTGGCGTGCCTAATCCTCCTTTCTTAACCACCACACTGGCGCCCTGCTTGAAGTTCGAGAACTTCCGTTTGTTACCTCCTGATGACTCGACGTGAGTCTCTTTCTTCTTTGTCTCGATCTCATCGAACTTGTTCAGGCGAATAGCCTCCTTTGTGAGAGCCACGCTCAGATCAATTGCCTCAGTAATTGTCGCAGGCTTGGATGAGGTCACCATGCTTATGATTTGAGGAGCTAATCCCCAAATGAAACGTTCAATCCGCTTGAACTCCGGAGTGACCATGTAGGGTACCACATGTGATAAGTCATGGAACCTCTGAACGTATTCTGCGATCTTTGGACCTTCCATTTTCAAATGCCAGAACTCAGTTTCCAATCTTTGGATTTCCGCGCGAGAGCAGTACTTTTTGCGCATAAGTTCCTTCAGTTCGGTCCAGGTCAGTGCGTAGGCAGCAGCTTCACCAAGTGTCTGTACTTGTAAATTCCACCAAGAGAGGGCTCCATCCAAGAATAGCCCTGAGATATAGGTGACTTGCTGATCTAGTGCGCATTTGCTCATGCGAAGAACAGATTCAGTTTTCTCAGCCCAACGAACAAAGGCTACAGCACCTCCTGTGCCATCAAAGTTGACCGGTTTGCAGTCTAGAAACTGCTTGTAGGTGCACCCTGCACACACATTGTAACATGTGAACGGCATTAGCTTCTTTGCTATAGATATCCAATTAGGTCATGGTATGTCTAAATGTCTTAGTATTACCATGAGGTGGATTGTTGTTGCCATTGTTGTTTGAGCTGCTTTCGCTGGGTCCTCCTTGCGAGGCGGCGTATTGTGCGATGGCAGCAGCGATGACTTGTTGGAGTTCTGCCTCATTGGTAGGCATCGGCGTTTGACGTCTCGGCGGCATCTTCTAAAAGATGGGTTTACGTCGGTCAGGCCATAATAAAGATCCCATGTTATAATACGTACGCTTTATTATGATAGCAATAGTACATAACATCTCATGTTATAATCATATCAATCACACAACATCCCATGTCATAGAATATAAATAACCAAATCAAGCATCAAATATGATGAGAATACTGCGATTGCCATATATTGAGACCACATAGTAAGCGTACAAGTACATCACAGTGTCATACAACATCAGTCGACTAAGGGCTACATCACCCTTGTCCAAAAACTATATCAAATCAGTGTCAGTACATCAAATACATGTCAACAAAAGTCAGAATCATAATGTAGTCTCCAAAAATGCTGTGCAGTCAAAAGCAATCGCCGTCTTCTCACCAGCGTCTACCCATACGGTACTGAAGAGCTCTACACGGATGGCGGTGGAGGAGGGGGAAAATGAGTGTAAAACAAGCGACGCAAATGGAGCCAGTCCTCCTCCTTGGCTCCCTGGGTACGCAAGAAAGAAGCAACCTGCTGCTCTAGGGCTAAAAGGCGTGCAACATAGTCAGGTAACAAAGGTCGAGGGTGCTGCGAAGAAACAGGGTGGGTCTGACCCTGACACTGGCACGGCGGTGGCTGAACTCTCTCGAGCTCCTGAATATGCCGTGTGTGTGCCTCGTGTTGGGCGATAAAAGACATCAGAACGTCCTCAATAGTATACCCCATGTGGAAAGAATGGTAGGGGTCGGTCGGTGGCATGGCAGGTGGTGATGACCAGAGAAACGGATCACTGGTGGGATCAAAAGGTGCCACATGAAATGGAGAAACAGGGGGAAAAGTAGCAGACGGTGGTATAGCAGGGATAGATACTGGTACATGTCCAAAAGGGTGAGCCGAAGAACCCTCTCCAGGTCGCGCTGGAGGTGTAAACCGAGGAAATGAAAAGGAGGTATCAACGTGACGGGTATCAGTGATCTGAGGGGGAATAGGTGGGACCTCTTCATCAGCAGGAATCCACCCATGCTGGGCGTGCTCATCTCGTGGGTCCATCTGTGCCTCAAAGAGTGCACGATCAAACTGAACTGGCATAGGATCATGGTGAGGTGCAACAAGAGGGTCAACTGGTGCATCAGCAATAAGTGGGGGATCAACATGATCAGCAGCAATGACATGATCGCCCTCCAACAACGGAGCATCCACTGGGTGATCATCAATAGGTGGGTCAGCAATGACAGGCTCAATAATAGGTGCGTCAGCATGACCTGGGTCGTGCTTAAACGCAGGGTCTAGAGCGGCTACCTGCTCAGGGGCCATGGCAGGCTCGGGGTCATCAAAGGCCATCCCAAAATCAAACTCGGGATCGATGGGATCAACTGGGTCGACTGGATCCTCCATAGGCTGATCCATGGGTATAAACTCTATATCCTGATCTGGGTCGAATCCTGGGGGAAAGACAGGATCGGAATCCTCCACATCATCGTGGTTGAAAGCAAAACTAGGAATAGGGGCAACAGAGGATGCCTGGTCGGGATCTGATCCATGTGAGAAGTGCTGCACACTCTGGGTGTGTGAAGGTGCGGAGGCCACAGACTCGAAAGAGTCTGGGACCGGAGAGTGAGCGGGTGACTCCTCGGCGGGAGCATCTGCGATCATCAAGAGATCACCAGCAGCAAGAAGGGCCTCGCCCTGAACATCCTCCTCTAAGGGCTCATCATCATACAGATCGACGTCGCCATCATCGTCGGCGTCGAGAAGCAAATCGTAAGCAGGATAAACAGCTAAGGGTATGGGAGCAGGGATCTCCACTAACGGTAGGTCCCCGGCCAAAGGGCCATTAGCGAGCTCATCAGCACCATCAGGTAAAGCAAAGGGCTGAAAGTCGTCCTCGTCCGTGCTAGTAACGTCGGATGTGTGGACCTCGTGCTCTGAAGACTCTAGGTCATCTGATACTATAGGTCTAGGTCCTGTGGTATCTGAATCACCTGTGCCAGAGGTGTCCATGGTGTCTGTAACATAAACACAAACATGCACAAACAGTCAATCATACAATCAAATAATCACATAAGTCACCAAGTAAGCATTCAAATAGTTCTTCCTAGTCCCACTAGCCAATTCTCCCAGTCTCTCAGACTGCTCTTCCTAGTCCCACTAGCCTCCCAGCCTCTCAGACTGCTCTTCCTAGTCCCACTAGCCAATTCTCCCAGCCTCTCAGACTGACTCCCTAGTCCCACTAGACAACTACCTCGGCCTCCCAGACCGAGCCTCGGCCTCCCAGACCGAGCCTCAGCCTCCCAGACTGAGCCTAATAATAATAAATAAAATGTGCTTAACATTTGTTTATAAAAAGTTTTGGATCTGGACTTAAGTGGTATGCAGTAAAAATGTTTTCGTGAGAGCCCTAGTGATCATAGTCTAGACTCGAGAAAGAATCCTAGTTCGCTATGAACCTGGCTCTGATACCAAGCTGTCACACCCTGGCTTTGCGGAAGCGTGGTTAATTTGGTGTGACTTCTTCATACCATAGCTTAACCATAACAAAGCTATATGAAATAAAACCATGCAAGATCATCCATTCGATTAAGTTTTAAAAACCAAATACAATAACATTGTCTTAACGGAAACACATCCTAGCGACATAAACATTGTTCAACAAACACAACATAACATAAGCATAGTTTAAGAACTGTGACTTGTCCAGGAAAGAGTCACATTCCCTAAACCCGGATGACCTCGTAACTAGTGCAGCGGGAAAACGTGTCATACCGCGCCAGATCCTTTAATTCCCTGAAATACATGTAAGTTGAAAAATCAACAATAATGTTGACCGAGTTCATGTGTAAGTGAGTAAATAAACCTTTGTAAGTATAAAAATAATCCTGGTATGTAGCAAATAAGGGAATTGAGATCACCAATGGTTTGCAAGGCCATTGATATGTGTGAAGTGCAAGTAGGGAGACTCAAACCTAGCGGATTTGTGCGTCGGGCACGAAGTCACCCCGAGGTCCGTTTCTAGTTTGGCCTGGGGCTGGGCTCGCTACACCCAGATAGATCTACCGCTCCTGTCCCTCGGTCCTACCATGAGGACTAATGGCCTCATGTTGCTCCTACCCACTCACATGATCTAAGTAGTAAACCTCCTTACGCTAACCATACCATGTATAAAGTACTTGTAATCAAAGTAACATGTATTTCACCCCCGTAGTTTAGAAAACTGAAAACAGTTAAGAGAAAAGGGGGACATGAACTCACCGTGGTGCGTCTCTACCAAGTATACCTCCAAATCAAGCAGCTGTGTGACGACCTACACGTACTAACTCTATTAGACGGACGGACGGCCGTGCCTTAGCTTTAAGGTTTAAGTTTTTGGGAAATAGTTAGACAACTATTTCGTGTTTACATTCTGTATACTTGGTAATCATTTTCCTTCCCAAGGATGGGGGATTTAATACATGTGTGTTCGTAAATCTTTGAAATATATTATTAAGTCTCACTTAATATATATTTATTCCTAACTCCAAAATATAATTATTTTCCTCAAAAATATT